>MU183923.1:140834-168687 GCA_016904865.1 Pissodes strobi
ATATTTACCGGCTATATCTATACATATTTACTTCACCGCTTATCTTATTGATTTTGAATAAAGTTAGTTGAGTAAAATACTTCTTATTTATAGTGTTTCGTAATTGACTGCATTTAGTCAAACCAAAATTCAATGTTTGGTTGAAATTACTCCAAGAATAAGGAATTGGGCAATATTAATGTTATAGGACTTAGATTAAAACTTCGTATCTTGTTTTGCTTTGATTTAATAATCTGATAATATAAATAAAATACATTATAAAAGCATCTTCTTATTAGTTTATGTGCGATACCATAATTACTAATTAATTAGAGATAAAATTAATTGTGTTTGGTTTGTGAAAGTTTTAATATATAAATAAATAATTTAATTGGGATCCCGGAGTTTATTTTGGTATTATAGTGTCAGATGCAATTGTTTTTTTGTCACGTTGCCACAGATGAGCTAGAGCAATTGGGAGTAAAAAGACGCAACAGACCTCTAACGCTGACCTTACTTTTGTTGTTGTACATGTTGTTTTGACCTACCTATCCTACAATATCCAAGATTTATAAATCTTTGGATTTCGATCTTCTTGTGAATTTGCATAAAAAATGAGTGATTTATGTTATTTTCAAGCTATATTAGTCATAATTCATGGATATCAAATACTATGGGAAGATGATGAGGAAGACATTATTGTGTTGTAGAAAGTAGAATATTTTTCTAAGAAAACAGTAGGTACCTAGATTGCAACGTTGTAAAATAATATTAAATACAGTATTGCGATTTTCTCCTTTTACTGATCGATTTGTATTATCGATACTCTCGCTAACTTACTTCTCACGACCTTACTTTCGGAGTACCAGCGGTGGTATATATTCTTTTTTTGAGAAGGTTGATAGTCCTTCTCGCCTCAACACTGAAGGCGAGCAGGCCTGATAGTGTCATTGCGATATTAAGCAAATTAAGTAGAATGTATTTTCTAAAATTATCGGCCATGTCGTCGATAATCGTTGTGTGATATATTCCTTCTATGGAATACAATTCCTTCTGTGAGGCATAATTTCACACTGACTCCGAGACTTATTTTGTCAGGGTGGCGTAACCACATGGTGGAGACGCGCTACGCACGAAACGCCAGTGTCTACAGCTCGACCAATCAAGTAAAATCAATTTTAATTTATTTAAGTGCCTTTATTACCATATATTTCTAACTGATATAAATCCTTTTGAATAATGGATTTGCAGCTAGGCGACTGTAGGTCGTTTGTCTTAATTACCATATATAACTTACCGGTACATATCATTTTAATTAATGAATATATAATCAAATGTTTGTAGGTCATTTGCCTTAATTACCGTATGTTTCTTACCGTGATATATCATTTTAATTAATTATTATATAGTTAAGCGACTGTAGGTACCGTTTATTTCTTACCGTTATGTATCATTTTAATTAGTGAATATATAATCAAATGACTGTCGGTGATTTGCCTTAATTACCGTATATAGCTTATTGTTATATATCATTTTAATTAATTTATTTATGGCAGTGGCACACACATTAAATGAAGAGCCTATGGCGCTCGACGAGCGTTGTGTGTGTGTGTGTGTGAAGATGTTGATTGACACGATTCTTGAATAGTTGTAGGTTGTAATTAGGGGGAAACAGATGTCCTGGGAGTGAGTTCCACAGTGATGCAGTGCGCCAGACAAAGAAGTTCTTGTAAAGCGATGTTCTAGGAGATACCAGCTGTACGACGAACTGGTGCGCTCTTGCCGTCTGTCGTGACTGTCTGACAGACGTTGTCAGGGGCTGGATGAGGCGAGCCAAATCCTGGGAACATCTGCCGTGAAAGTATCTGTAAAACAGGGACATCTCGGCTACATGTCTGCGGTGATTATCCAGACACCAGATCAACTCCGGGTCGCCGACGAGACGCACAGCTCTTTTTTGAATGGAATCCAGCAGCTTTAGGGTGTGCTTTGATGTGGTACCCCTGATGTGTGAGCATTATTCTAAGCACGATCTTATTTGCCCTTCTAGAGCAAGAGCAACTGCTGCGGTGTAAGTATACAGTTTTTTGTTGCGAAATAGCGCACCAAGCTTCTGGGAGGCTGATTTTGCGATGTTAGCAACGTGGTCATGCCAAGACATATTGCTGTTGACCGAGACACCCCTCAGTGTGGTTGGCGAGGATGCAGGAATGGTCGATCCTGCTATAATGATGTCAGGGCCCGTCATATTGGCCCTCTTGGTAAACGTGACTGCTTGGGTCTTTGCTACATTGAATTGGACCAAATTTCTGTCGCCCCAAATTTGAACTTTCTCCAGGTCTTGATTAATTGCTGTAATATGCTCCTGTCTGCGGTGATAAGTCTCAGTCGCTGGTAAAGGGTTTTCTGATCTAAATTGAGAGACAAGAGAACTGTCATCTGCAAAACGGCAAACCGGATTAGTCGTTTCGGTTAGCAAGTCATTAATATACATGAGGAACAGAGCTGGTGAAAGTATTGTGCCCTGAGGCACGCCCGCGTTAATGGTGAATGTATCTGAGATGTGTCCATCAACTGCAACGTACAGAGATCAGTTCTAAAGGAAACTGGCAAGCCAGCTGCAGAGAGAGGCTGGCAGTCCGAAGGACAGCAGTTTGTTGAGCAGTCCGTCATGCCAAATTTTGTCGAATGCCTTCGAAATATCTAACGCAATCGCTCGAGACTCTCCGTAGTTCTCAATTGCCCTACTCCATATATGAGTGACATAGGCCAATATATCTCCTATCGATCTCTCTTTGCGAAAGTCGTTTGACGTCTATCGTTTATATTCTCGTTAAATATCGTTTCATTTATTGATCTAGCTATCTTGCTTATCAAGCTTACCTTTAAAAGAGACACAATTAATCTTTAGTTAATCAGATAATTAATTTGGCTAGCGTCCGAATAGCTGACTGAGTTAATTTTTACTCTGTTTTGCTGTAAAGCTCATTGCAGTAATTTATTTCACATAACTGAAATTTATTAATGTAATTTGTCGTCTTGATATCGGAATCGACTTAAGCTCATTTGAGCTCAATATGAGTAAACGATATTTATTTAACATCTGTATATGTACATACATATTGTAACCCAAATATCAAACAACCGATCAACAGACAAAATTCACTCATCTACGTGTTAAGGAACCAAAAAGTCTGCTGCAAAACAAAACTCTTCTGCTAGTTTTTATCAAAATGGTGGTTAAAGTCATGAAAATCGTAAAAACAACCTTCGTCAAAAACCAATCACAACAAAGTACTACGCAACATGTGAAGCTTTGATAGTCGCAAACTCAATCTAGAATAGAGAATGATACTTACTAAATGTAATTGGAACAACACAGAAATTTCGCAGAAAAATTCAAGGAATATTTTTCAAAATAAATGGCACATTATACTCAAGCAAGCAAAATAACTCTTTTAAAGTAACAAAGTTGTTATCTACTTAGTATTTGAAGGAAAGTATACCATAATTTCAGTCAGACTGTTGGCTAATGGAACGTAATCAAATTCAACAAGTGAAGATTGAGGAAAAATCAAATTCAAATTATCCATGGTTGCAAAAAACATTAATAAAAAGATGGTATGATTTAATTATGGTTTTGCCTGTATGTTAGACTTTAGCAGACAAACGAAGCGGTATTAAAACCCTTCTTGGAAGTTCAAAAAATAAAGTATGACATAGTCACTGATAACTTTTAGGTAGAATGCCATAAACCTAAAGCGTAACATTATTGCTTTAAATATGGAATATGGAAATAAATACCAACCCATAATTCATCCACCAGTAAACAACAAGCTAGTATAACAAAAAGCCAGAATCATTCGAGATATCGCGTTAATTTTGTATTTCAACACACAATGTAGCTACTAATTTATAATAAAAGACACTGAATTTATCAAAATGTGTAATTATATTTGTTTGTGATCTGAATTCACCAAAAGCGTTATTTCGGTTATTTGCCAACAAATCATATTAGAGTAATTAGTTCTGATTATTAAGATATGAAGCGCTGATAAATTCTTAATATCAAAATTTAAATGTTTGACGGCGTCAAAATAATATGGATGAACTCTGCTATTTAACTGACTGTAAATATCGCAACACACTTTTTATAATTCGGATGTTTATATATCCTTGATAGCGATTTCAACGATAAAATAAGATGGGATCTTTAAGTAGGCGAGGATATATTAATTAATAATATTAAGAACTACCCCCTGTTTTTATAATTTTATCTTATTTAGCATTGAAAATAAGGGCGACGTTGTATAAGGTTGTCTATTCGAAAAACTTGTAGTTTTTAAAATATTGGTAATTTAACATTTTTTTATTGTAAAAATGCTATACGACATTTAACTTTTGCTATTAGTTGGTCATGACGACGAGGCGTGGCGAAATAAAAATTAATCGAACACTACAGAAATGACACTATTTCTTGCCGTCTGACAACAAACCTACCTATTACCAGCCAGGACCATTAAGTTATTAACCTGTCGTCGGGCGCAGCTGTTCTAGCAGATACAACAGTCTTTATTTTGCATCGTGTAAGTAAGTAGAGCAAGTTCTATAGAAAATACTGCATTTAACAACAAAAATTCTCGATAATTTGCGTGTGTCTGATGGAACAACCAATCTGGAAAGGCATAACTGCGCCAATAATTTGTGAATAATTCGCTTAAAAAGACAGTTTGGTGAGGAATATCTAGGAGAAATGTATGTACCACTTTTCTCTCAGAATACTTTGGTCAAGTCCAACATGTTGGGGTGATTTGTGAATTCTCAGTTTCTACAGAAGAATCCAGATTTCCAATAAGATCGGGTACGTCCGAAGTTTGTCGATTATAAGAGGCTCATTAAATTGTAAGTATGGTGACAGATATATAGTCCTACAGTCCTGGTAGAACCAATAAATTAGGCTTGCAGGTCAAGATTTGATCGTTCCCGATATTATTTAATGTGGATACATAAGCTTCCGGTACCCTTTTATGCTAGCCTTTGTCCCCCTGACGGCATTCTACCACCGTCCTATTCTCGCAAACGTCTTGAGCTTCTCATGAAGCCCGGGATTTAGGTCCAGTTAAGCTATTGCAATTGATTCTTCGCAGTGAAGACGATGCTGTTTGGAGCGTTCACGAGCTTTAACTTCCACCAAAAAGCGAAAGCACATATGCTCATCTGTTCCAAATCTCGCAAAAGTGGTATCTCCTCTTCAGGAATAGGTCAGTCCGTTCTATGTTTTTCTTCCGGGGATTTTAACATTTTTATTCATGCATCATTCTAGCGTGTCCGCATCATGCAGCTTTGTTCCATATTTTTCTGTATTTTTCCTTTGGCCCAATAATCTACGGGTTCGCAACTTTTTTCCTAGTGGTTCTGGTTCATAATCCTTGGTTCAAGCCTTTATTCACTGTTGGCCGTTAAACTGCGACGCGCTTTCTCTGTTATTAATTTTATTATTACTATTTTTTTTAAATAAAAAAAAAAGAAAAAAAGATGTTAAGTGCTCGTTGAGCTATGAAGAGTTCCACAGAGATTGTTAATGTACACTTACCGAATTCGACCAACTATCCTCAGCTAAATCACTTAATCGGCAGGTCGGAGGGCAAGGCCCTGTAGCAGGCTGTAAAGTGAGTGCGCAATTTGCCCGCTGCTCAATTAGCCGGAGAAAGGGTCATTGGGCGCCACCGAGTTCATTACAGATCAAACTAGAGATCTCCGCGTTATTCGTGGAACCTGCTGCAAGACCCTCACTCTCCAAGGTAAACCGAGCCGGGTAGAAGCGCAAACAAAAATAAAGAATGCCATCTCCTGTTCGTTAGCAAAATTAAGATTAATAAATTAAACGCTTCCGCGATTGAGCCAAATAAAAACACGCCACATTTACGATACTATCTCTTTATTTGCAACAGACCTAAATAGGCAATAAGAATTGCCAAAAATATCGATAAATACAAAAAATATATATATATATTAAATTTAGTGATGCCAATATTTTATATGCGATACCGACGATTGTAGGTAGTTTAAACATAAAAAAAACTAGACTGTCTAATAACAATGAAATTATAGCCAAAGAAATATAAGGTTTGTCAGTGGTTGACCAAAACTATATTCAGTGATAAGTCCGAAATAAAGATGAAATAGGCACCACTTAAGTGCCTAAGGGCCCCAGAGATAAATTAGGGGGAAAGTAAAAAAAAAAACCTGAGTTTGGTCTACCGTGCGGATTGTGATCACGTAAACCTCAGAGATAAGGTGGGCGCAAATACTACAAGGGTAAAGGCGCTAACTAAAAAAAGGGGAAACGGTGATGCCAAAACAGTAATTAAAAACTAATTGTCTGTCACTTATCTGATACTGTAGTAAGTTCCACCGTCAGGTGAACACGGACAGCTGGTTCCGGACCCTTAGTTCTCACTGAAGTAAATCACACAAATGGACAATCCAATTTCGCCGGGTAAGTGGACTACCAAGTTCCAATAATTCTAACAGGATGTGAGACTTCAGTATTCCAGCCAGGTGGGAGAACCCTAGGAATGGAAATATTCCCGAGTAACGAGTCACAATAATACGTGAACCGATTGCTATTATATAGGTACTCTCCGTTCAAAAAAATAATTTAGCAAAGTTTCAAATTTCAGATTAAACATATAGGGGTTTCCCCTTTTTATTTTAAATCAAATTCAATAATGAACCAAAAGTTAAAAAAAAAACAAAGAATAAATGAGAAAAAAAGCACCACCGTAATAATATATTAGAGCAATCGAAATATTACAACGAAAACTTAATATTATTTCGGTTTCGTTCGCCCAAGGGAAGCTGACATCATCTGTCAAAATAACATTAGAGCCTTTTAGAAAGAGGAAGTAAGCAGTCCAAGAATTTGGACCCAGTTCGGCATATCAAAATATACGTACAACATCATTGATACCATATTGATAAAAGAGTACAAGTATGATCTATATAATGAACAAAAAGCACTAAAATATACTTTAATGAAAAATCATACTAAACAAATTTGACAAATAAATAGTCTGAATGATCTGCCAATATTATTATCAAATAGACAGCGTGCCTTTATTTTCATTATTCAAGAATAAAGTTCAATAAAGCAAACAACAATAAACGAAAATATGCAAAAATATGAAATCCGCCTTAAATAACGCGATCTGACGGCTTCCCTTAGTAACGGAAACTAATAATAAATAAAACTGCATTACCTAACCACTATCAACCGAATTTCTCGGTTTAGTGTCTAATTAATAATTGAAATCAACTACCCACATGAATCACCGGAAGTTAATTGCAAGATTAATTGTTAAAATTAAATATAAAACAATAATTCTCCATTGCTTCAATTCTAGAATCGGCAACAGAATAAACTCCATGAAATTAGCAGTTTAAGCATTAATTGAAACTTATGGCGGTAGAAAATAGATGCCTTTGATAAAGCAACATAGAAATCAATGGTTAAATTTTACACTGGCTGCTAAACCTCTACAGAAAAATGAAATAAATTAAACTACTAAATTATGGAAAATCTACATTACATTTCGTCGGAAATAAAATAGAAACGATTAATTAGGCTAATCGCAAGAACCAGTTAATAAAATAATAATGACTATTCCATTTAAATATAAATCCCAAAAGCTTTGGTTAATCTCTAACTAATTTGACGTCATGCCGATCAATTAAGCTAATAAATCCAGTTGGATATGAATGAAAACGATTAATAGAAACAGTCGCAAAACCCAGAAAACTAAATCTACGCCAACCGAATATAAAAGCCTATAAGCATTAATTAAATCTCTAATTAACATGACGTCACGCCGATCAATTAAGCTACTAAATCGAGTTGGATATAAATAAGAAGCGAAATAAAACACAAATGCTATTAATCAAGACACGAGAGACGAAAAACATCTGCAATTAATAAAGAAAACTTACCTCTTCACAAAAGGGCCGAACGTCGCAACACAAACCGCCAAGTAATACAATGGCAACCGACACTAGGCAAAGCCATTTCCCAATATCCTCGCCGGGTGAGTTGTTCCTGCATCAACAGCACTGAAACTAACGAAAGCAAAACGTAATGGCCGACGCGGAAATTTCACGTTGTTTGTCGTTCAAATCCAACTAAGGTGTCTGGGATTAGACCAGATTGTAATAAAACGACAAATCTATGGGAAGGCTTCACTGGAGAAAAAGAAAGTCGTACTTGACCAAGAACGAAGGAAGTCGTCTCGTGCTTGCAAAATGAAAACGACGCGCAGGATTTTCACACCGCGCAACCAACAAAGCATAAAGCGACAGAGAATATGACGAAGGCGCCATGAAGTAGCGGCTGTGTGCATGTATGAATCATACTAAATGAAACACTTCGTATTCCATGCAAAATTTTAATCCAAAAGGACTTCCTATAGAAGAAAAACAACAGAGCGTTTTCGGCCTAGGCCATCATTAGTGTTACTTTTCATTTGGACCGGAAGAGCATATCAACGAAGAGAAACAAACAACACCAACAAACAACGGTCAAATCACAGTTAAAAAGTTGTAAGTCACATTGTCGTTCCAATAAATTTAAAGTTAAATCTGTTCAAATATTAAAGTCAATTAAATATGTGAGTTAAATCAAGTTAAGCTAATCTGTCGTTAAGATGCTAAACTAATTACCTAAATTAGCAGTTAAGGCTGACCATAAATAAAATACAACACATCTCTTAAAGACTTATAAACAATTAAAAGTATATCTCAAAGGAAAAGACATGCACATCATAATGTTCGAGTAAAGAGTACATTCGATAAGTTTTTGTCAATACACTTGTTGCTAGTTTTATCTGGTATGAATTCTTACCGTTGTAGATCAGCTATACCTGAGCTACATATCCCTCAGGCCATTTTAAGAGGCGTAGCAATATTAATATTAAATTAAAAATCTTCTTGATTAAACTCCACTTTTTGCGCGAAAAAGCGCTTCACTTGCTTCATCCACTGCAATCTAATAGAAAATGCCAGTCTCTAAATATCCTAATAACTCGATAAACTATAAATTAAAATTTGTAGAAGTTGTTATATAGATTAAATGTATTAAAAAATTCTACATAAAATATTGAATTTCATAATTACTTTTCGAAGCTTTCCCTTCTTTATTTTTAAAATAAAAAGCAATCAAATATTTTTCATTGTCCAAACTATAATATTCTCATCCGATACGTTTCAGAGCGAGGATAAGGAAAGTTAGAAAAATGTTCTAATAACTGAAGCCGAAGTTCGCTAGTTGCACTCTCATAATTAGCGGACCGTTCGTTTCCCCCATACTTTTGTTAATTAAATCCGTTTGAGACGTTCTAGTTTAATTTAATAAAATTTGTTTCCTTTTACGAACTTTGAAGGAGGGTTTTCGTGCTCCATTGCAAAAGTTTTATTACAGAATTGGTGGGAAACTTTCGCATCTCAAGCTCTATTATTGCTGTTTGTTTCCGTTGACGGTGAATAATAAATGGAGAAAGCTTGTTTTTTCAAATTACTGTTAAGAAATTGCACGACAATTTCACATGACATTTAAATTTTGTGAGTTCAGTGAAAAAGATCAGATGTTGCTAATTTGCAATAGGAATTAGCGATTATTTACTGTTTTGTTTAAATGGTCCGATGGTATTCGCTTTCATCACAGTATGGCGCTATTCTAGGCGATCCCGTATCCCAGTTTCTTTGCTTACGGAAAAGGGCTGCTTTAAAAGCAAGACGTCAACATAAAGATCAGATCTTTAGCAGGAGACCTACAGTTCAGTCATAAGTGAAATGATCTCTTTCTATACTTAATCAAAAATGCAGTTCAGTTCTGCCAGGTTAAATAATGCAGTAAAGTTACAAGTTAATTACCATAATAAATTAAGTCGAACATAAAGATCCGTTTTTTAGTATTCACAATTAAGCAACAGCATTTGAATCTATTATTATTGTTGAATAAGTGATCGAAAATCCAATTAAAGTTCTAAAATCGGAAGTAGAAAAACATAATAATTGTAATTCTGTACAGCATTCAAAATTTAGATAATTTAAGTTTTTAAACCATCTTCGATAGATTGTACTGCGCTGTCCCCTAAATCAGTAGTACTTTAGTAGTATTATTATCTTCCCTTCATCTTTTTCGACTCAATGTTGAGGTACTCTAAAATTGTTTCTAACAATCTTAATGATATTACCATTTGTAGATGTCTCAATTCCAGTGAAAACCTACTTAGTGGATATCGAGTGCCAGTAATATCCGATTACGTGTTTGATATCTACCGAACTTTCAACAATACACCAAAGAAAATCACTTTATTTATGTTGAACAGGGATTTTCAAGATCCTTAATGATTTCCAGAGTTTTTAACCCACTAGTGCATAGACGGGTATCCGTTTCTCGGTAAAATTCTTAAACAAAATTTATGAAAAATAAAAACCAATTCTCACGGCACCGTATTTCGATATGTATATTCCTTTCTAGATTATAAGTGTTTAAAAAATGGTAAAATACCGTGAGAAGCCCCATATATATTCGGACCGCTCCGGGCGGTCCGGTTAAATTTGAATTATGCAAAAGGAGGCCCCGAGTATCAGAATACTCAAACTAGTTTTGCTAAGCCTATAGCAATCATAGTTACACATAGGATTTCTAGTATATATTACTGGCAAGAATCTATTAGCATAGTCTTGATATGAATCCATCCCTCTTGTGTAAACATGTGCTAGCAAGAAGTCGCTGGCTAGGTGAAGTTTTACCGTTTAAAATTCAAGAATATGTTAAGTTAGCTCTCAGCTCATAATTGAATAATTTATTTTCAAAATCAGTTACATCATGAAACTAAAATTTTGCAGTAACTAGTTTTGAAATTAATATTCTGTTACTGGTCTCCTTTTGAAACTAACCTAATTATTGATAGGACAGAATAGACGCGTGATCTATAGGGAATTGAAACTTTAGAGTTCATGGGGTATATAGAAGATACTTTAAGCTTGCTAGATATGTCTAAATATCAATTTGTAAGAAAAGTGATAAATAAACGAGTCAATTAAGTGCCTAAGGGAGTATTTTCCCGATGATAGTATGTATAGGGTAGGGTACTAGTTTTATAAGATACTGCGCTCAAACGTCTTATAAATCGTGTGCTTTATAATATTTTTCCTATTTTCCAAGATAGAAAAATTATATTTTGTATTTTAATGGATTATATCATCAATTATCTTCAAAATGAAGAGGTTATCGGTAAAATTTACTTAATAGAAGTTACTGCTTGTAATTAAATACGTGGCTAATATATTGGCACTTATTTCTGGGACAACCTGTATATGAATGTATATTGACGTGTATATGACCAAGCTTAAAACCAATTGACAAAATCGTTTAAAAAAAAAATTATTAACTACTTATACTACATTCTATCTTGATTATTAATTAGTTAAATAATTCACTTCCTTGGTCGCCTTGAACTAAATGAATATATAAATGTTAATTCTTAAATGAAAGAGCCACTAAAAAGGGATCCATGAAAAATATTTAATACATCATGAAACTAAAATTTTACAGGATCAAGGTTTGAAATTAATATTCTGGTACTTGCCTCCTTTTGAAACCAAATTATTGGTAGGACAGAATAAACCCTTGATCTATCGAGAATTGAATCTTTATAGTTTATGGAGTATATAAAATATGCTTTAAGCTTGCTTGATATCTGGGTTTATAAATAAACGAGTCAATTACTCAGGTTTCATTTAAAACAAATTCTAATATACATAAGTTGGTGAAACCATTCTAAACGTTTTTTCATAAGGTAGAATCTACCATTGGGAAGATAGTAGAGTCCTAGTTTTATAACTTAAAGGTCTAGTTTAACAGACAAGTGTGCTTAAACGTCTTATTTATTATATTATATTTGATATAAGTTACTGCTTGTGATTGAATACCTGTTTATTATGTTGGCACTTATTCCTGGGACAACCTGCGTATGAATAGTGTTACTAAACCAAGAACGGGTGAAGACCACAACGATAAAGGTGGAGAAGATATTCTTTGGTACAGCGGATTCGGCGGAAGTGGCAACCCTGTTCTTTAAGGGTTCGTATACGAGCAAGTGGTTTTGGGAAGCAGCGGAGTCAATTACTGTCATGTAGGCTGAAAATTAATGACATTGGAAAGACTTATGCACAGATACTTCCTGAGCGGAGTTGTAGCAACAGAAAGGTCAGAATACTGCGACACAGAAGGCAATGGAAAACCACTGTGTTATATTTCCCAGGATAATCATCATGGATGGAAAACAAACAGGAACGGCCCATAGTCCTGGGCAGGCCTTCAGTGGTCAAAGGGTGCGAAGAATTTCCCGGCCAACCTTGAGGATAGGCACCTGGAATGTCAGAAGTATGTTCGTAGGAGGAAAGCTCCATAACACCATACAGGAGATGAAGAGGTTGAACATCGAGATAATGGGAATAAGCGAAATGCGATGGCCAGGAACAGGAGAATGCAATGTGGATGATTACACGGTATATCACAGCGGTGGCGATGACAGATATCATAGATACGGAGTAGGTATCAGATTAAAGCCCCAAGTTGTCAGCTCCATACCAAAACCTGACAGAGTCATCATGCTCAAATTGAAGGAAAAACATTTTAACATCATATAATACAAGTATATGCCCCTACCAGTGATAAGAACAATGAAGAGATGGAAGAATTCTATGACCATATAAACGAAATGTTTCGACATACCAAAAACCACGACATTACTTCGACCTAAAGTTGGACAGGGACAGGATGAAAATATTGTTGGTTCGTTTGGTCTTGAACAGAGAAATGAGAGAGGAGACAGATTGGTTCATTCTGCAAAGAAAAACAACTAATAGTAACAAACACCTTCTACAAACTACCGCCACGACGGCTCTACACGTGGATATCACCTGCAGATAGAATTGGAAATGTAATCAGAAATCAAATAGACTTTGTCTTAATTAATCAGAGATTTAGAAATAGCATCCTCTCTGCAAAAACTTATCCCGGCGCTGATATTTACTCTGATCACAGCCTATTGGTATGTTGCTTTCGGGTTAAGCTACAGGCATTAGCCCCTAAAAAACATATCGTGAGATACAATCTTAACCAGCTTAGCGAAACAACCACAAGAAATCGTGTTCAAATATTCTCTCTACGAAGATGAATGCTATTTATATTTCAAGGGAAACAGGAATAGAAGACACATGGAAATCAATAAAAAACGCACTCCTCAAAACCAAAGAACTTTTAGTCGAAAACAACTGTAATACACAAACCAGAAAACCATGGATAACTCCTTGACATGATGGAGGCACGAAGACTGGCTAAAACCAATAATATAGAACTATATTCAAATCTCCATCGATCCATAAGAAATAAAATTAGACAGACGAAGGAGGAGTGGATCAACAATATATGTAAATAAATAGAAGACCTCAATAGACGACACGATACGTTCAACGTGCATAAAAAGATAAAAGAAGCAACCGGCAAGCACAGACAGAGAATTTCCGGAAACATAAAAAATCAGGACGGTGATCTGATTTATGAAATGGAAGGAAAATTAGAGGTATGTCAGAATTAATAGAAAATATATTCAGAGATGAAGATCGCCCCGACAAAATGCACTTCAAAAATGCACAAGGTCCAAAGATAACTATATCCGCAGCCCAATATGCTATCAAAACAACTAAGAGTGGCAAAGCAACGAGTCAAGATATCATACCGGCCAAAATTCTTAAGACCATGGAGGAAAATTGCATCAGAACAGTCACGAACTTTTTTAGTTGGATTTACAATACTGGAATTGTCCCAGAAGAATGGTTGTTGTCTACTTTTGTCACACTACCCAACAAGTTAAATGCCCAGTTTTGTGAAGACTTTAGAACAATAAGTCTTCTGAGCCATGTGTTAAAGGTATTCCTTAAGATAGTTCATGCTGAACTATATCCGAAGTATTTAATAGGATGAACTGCCAACCGCAACTTATGTTCATAATTAAACAACGGAAGCTGGAGTACCTTGGTCACATTATGAGAAATGAATGTAAATATCGCATCTTACAGAACATCATTCAGGGTAACGTGGAAGGCAAAAGAGGTCCAGGTAGGACAAGAATTTCCTGGCTGGCGAACTTGCGTAAATGGTACAGTGTTACCTCCAATGAGCTATTCAGATGTGCTGCCAATAAAATTCGAATAGCTATCTATGATGATCGCCAACATTCGGAACGGATAAGGCAAAGGAAGAAGAAGAAACCAACAGCCAACTGATAAAATTGTTTTAGCGAAAATTTGTATTAACCACTTTTATCCATTCTATCTCGATTATGAATTCGTTAGATAATTCGCTTCCTTGATCACCTTGAAGTAGATGAATATATAAATATGTTAATTTTAAAATGCAAGAAACACTAAAGGAAGATTAAAAAAATATTTAAATAAATGAATGTATATGAATGTGTATTGACGTGTATATGACCAAGCTTACAACCAATTGTCAAAATCGTTTAAAAAAAATTATTAACTACTTATACTTATACTACATTCTATCTTGATTATTAATTAGTTAAATAATTCACTTCCTTGGTCGCCTTGAACTAAATGAATATATAAATGTTAATTCTTAAATGAAAGAGACACTAAAAAGGGATCCATGAAAAATATTTAATACATCATAAAACTAAAAATGTACAGGATCAAGGTTTGAAATTAATATTCTGGTACTTGCCTCCTTTTGAAACTAACCAAAATATTGGTAGGACAGAATAAACCCGTGATCTATCGGGAATTGAATCATTAAAATTTATGGGGTATATAAAATATGCTTTAAGCTTGCCTGATATTCCTAAATATCAATTTGCAAGAAAAGTGATCTATCTGGGTTTATAAATAAACGAGTCAATTAATCAGGTTCCATTTAAAACAAATTCTACTATACATAAGTTAAACCTTGGTGAAACCATTCTATACGTTTTTTTCTGCATAAGGTAGAATCTTCCTAATGGTATAGAGTAGAGTCCTAGTTTTATAAGATATGTTGTTAACTTAAGGGTCTAGTTTAACAGACAAGTGCGCTTAAACGTCTTATTTATTTTATTATATTTGATATAAGTTACTGGTTGTGATTGAATACCTGTTTATTATGTTGGCACTTATTCGTGGGACAACCTGCGTATGAATAGTGTTACTAAACCAAGAACGTGTGAAGACCACAACGATAAAGGTGGAGAAGATATTCTTTGGTACAGCGGATTCGGCGGAAGTGGCTACCCTGTTCTTTAAGGGTTAGTATACGAGCAAGTGGTTCTGGGAAGCAGCGGAGTCAATTACTGTCATATAGGCTGAAAATGAATGACATTGGAAAGACTTATTATGCACAGATACTTCTGAGCGGGGTTGTAGCAACAAAAAGGTCAGAATACTGCGACACAGAAGGCAATGGAAATCCACTGTGTTATATTTCCCAGGATAATCATCATGGATGGAAAACAAACAGGAACGGCCCTTAATCCTGGGCAGGTCTTTAGTAGTCAAAGGGTGCGAAGAATTTCCCGGCCAACCTTGAGGATAGGCACCTGGAATGTCAGAAGTATGTTCGAAGGAGAAAAGCTCCATAACACCATACAGGAGATGAAGAGGTTGAACATCGAAATAATGGAAATAAGCGAAATGCGATGGCCAGGAACAGGAGAATGCAATGTGGATGATTACACGGTATATCACAGCGGTGGCGATGACAGATATCATAGATACGGAGTAGGTATCAGATTAAAGCCCCAAGTTGTCAGCTACATACCAAAACCTGACAGAGTCATCGTGCTCAAATTGAAGGAAAAACATTTTAACATCATATAATACAAGTAAATGCCCCTACCAGTGATAAGAACAATGAAGAGATGGAAGAATTCTTAGACCATATAAACGAAATGTTTCGACATACCAACTTATGTTCATAATTAAACAACGGATGCTGGAGTACCTTGGTCATATTATGAGAAATGAATGTAAATATCGCATCTTACAGAACATCATTCAGGGTAAAATGGAAGGCAAAAGAGGTCCAGGTAGGAGAACAATTTCCTGGCTGGCGAACTTGCGTAAATGGTACGATGTTACCTCCAATGAGCTATTCAGATGTGCTGCCAATAAAGTTCGAATAGCTATGATGATCGCCAACATTCGGAACGAATAAGGCAAAGGAAGAAGAAGAAACAAACAACCGACTGATAAAATTGTTTTAACAAAAATTTGTATTAACCACTTTTATCCATTATATCTCGAGTATGAATTTGTTAGATAATTCTCTTCCTTGATCACCTTGAACTAGATGAATATATAAACATGTTAATTTTAAAATGCAAGGAACACTAAATGAAAAAATTATTTAAATAAATAGAATAAGTAAATTTAGGCAATTCGGCAATGTATAATATCTATTTTGTCATGATAGAGGATATTCTAACTACATAAATCCGCGCACTTCTAGAGATATGTTATTAAGTAAGCATATGGTTTAGGTAATTTCAAAATATTATTACATGTCACATATCGAAAATTGATAAGATCGCAAAAGAGTGTCACCTAATCACGATTTTTTTTTATCTTATAAAACTGTCTTGTTTATTTCTTTTATTTGAAATTTACTTTAAAATTATGACGACGGTACGGAAAGTCTAATTAGCTCATTATTCAAAATTACCTAAAAAATAATTAGACCTTTACCTGAAAACGACTTATTTAAGCTTGAAGTTGCAAGGTAAAGTCTAATTGCAACATGAGAAGTAAACTAATTTCATGACAAATAATTTAACCCCAATAAAATTCGCATTAAGAGTTTAAGAAGATTTGCTTTTTTCCGCTCGTACTCTTTTACATCCGGATAGAAAAATGTAATTTCTTCATTTTAAAATTGTCGCAGCAACTTTTCAAGATTACCACTGTTGGTTCTTTACTATCAACGTAGACTCTATATCATCAGTACTTGCACGAGGAAAAAAGCTCTTAATATACAGGACGAATAATATAAGCACAGCTTTACGATCGTCGTGTTGGCATTCGACTCAAAACTTATCTTGGTCCTGCTAGATGTTGGTTATTCCAGTTACTGGATGCCGTTAGGTTTATGTAGCTTAGGTAGGATAGACTTACGCCAGGTAAAAGCAATAACAAGTCTATTGACAAAAACTTAATGAATATACGCTTGACTCGATGATTAGAATACGCATGTCTTACCTATCAGGTATACTTGAATTGACTATAAGGTATAGACGTTATGTAAAGTTTTGTTGTGTCTTATCTATGTTTAGTGATGGTTGTCCAATTTAGGTAATTATGTTAGCGTCTTAATGGCAGACTAATTTAACTTGATAACCTTATCGCCGCAAGTTAATGAATATAGGCCCTGGGGCAGAATTTTACGTTCGGAGACCCAATCTAGAGATATTTTTTTCAAAGTTGAGCTTGGCTGCCATACTGAGGTTTAGGTTACAAGTTTAGGACACCCAGAGGATCTTCCGCGAGTTAGAGAATATGGGTACTGACGAACATATTTTGTGTTGCTGGCCGTTGTAAGTTAGGCTCTTTTTATGACATTTTTCAGGTTCAGGTTCAATCTTAGGACAGAATTATAATTATTTACTGGTTCACAATATGTTGACCAAACTTAAAAACCACTTAGTCCAGTAACCTCCAATTCCATATCGGTTTACAATTAGGTTAAATTTTTTATTTTCTTTCCATATCATTTTTAGCTAAGTGAGTTGTTAGTTAATTATTAATTTTAAAATGAAGAAGGAAGTTGACAAACATAAGGTAAACGAATTACTGAATTGGTACATATTTTTCGTCAATATTAAGGTCATTCTGCATAAATATTCGGCAATACGTTTCTCTGTGTAAATATTTAATGAGATATGTGAATCTATTAAATCGATATGAAGGTGAGGTGATTTAGAAACATTGTAAACTCTTACACAACACCAAATTCAACCGATTTATAAAAGGGTCTCTTCCTAATCATAATTTACTGTAAAATGATGGGAACAGTATAAAAAGATGTATTATCTTAGTGTCTCATTATCCAAGATCTCCTAATTAATTGTGCTTTTACACGGACTAGTGAAATATATTTCGCAACTTGCCCGAACAAGAAACTTCTATTTATTTAAGCCACAAATTGTAAGATAAACACAGAATGAAAAATATTGTACTCTAACAAATAATGTTAATAAAGTTTAGCATGCCTTTGTCTCTGTTGTATTCGTTGGCAAACAGAAGAAATTTTTTTCACCTTGAAATTGCCTCATTTGAAAGGGCTGTTAAAAAATGTTGTGCAGTGCCTTTATATTCTTATTTTTAACGACCCATATTAGAAAATTGAACTGCTGCATTTTAGAGCAAAATTCCCAACTAAAAAAGTCAAGATGGCCGGTAGGTACCATTTGGAATTAAAATATAACTGAGGTACCTTTCTGAAGCAATAAGTGTTTTTGATGGAACCTGCTTGTATTCCCGATTTTGTAACACTATTTATTAATTGCTTAATAAACGGTCCACATACGATGTTTTACTCAGCGGTTTCAACAATAATTAAAGGCGTGGTTCTATGACTTTACAGTCAGGTGAAGCCGCCACTAAATTTGTAACTAAGAATTTATTAATGATTTTTCACATTAAAATCAAGGCAGTAAAATTTAGAAACATACCCTAGATAAGAATATCGCGAAAATTGACATTAGCTTGTCAAATATACATCTGGGTTCTAATTAAACTGTTTATTTAACAACTTCCACATACGCTCCAAAATCAATTATTAACTATATTTCAAACTAATTTGAGGTTATGGTATCGCCCATAAACCAATGAGATGATTCTCTAAAATATATTTCATCTAAATTATCAGACTATTAAATCAAAGCAAAATAAGATACTAAGTTTTAATCCATGTCCTATAACATTGATAAGCAAAACGGTCTGACTAAATAGAGACAATCACGAAACGGCATAAATAGAAAATATTTTGCTAAACTAACCTTATTCTAAGTCAATCCCATGCGAGCGATAATATCATTAGACCAATAAACAGTTACTAAAAATATACTAAATCAATAAGATAACCTGTA
Source organism: Pissodes strobi (assembly GCA_016904865.1). Lineage (NCBI taxonomy): Eukaryota > Metazoa > Arthropoda > Insecta > Coleoptera > Curculionidae > Pissodes > Pissodes strobi. The sequence goes on from MU183923.1 coordinate 160,013, forward strand.
AAATAAATAGGTATACATATAGTCAGTAAGCATCTACAAGTGAAAACGAAATGAGCATAGTTCGATACCGGTGTCAAGGCGAAAAATTAAATTAAAATAAGTTACAAATCGCAGTTATGTGTAACCGTAAAAACAAATCAATTAATTATCATAACATTAGCAAAATAAATTCTCTACTGAAGACAATATCAGATAGGATAATGAAGAAATCAAGTATTGTTGGGGAAACAGCCCAACATGTGTAATAACTTTCGTTTTTCACCGAATAGTTTGGTGATAACACCCTGTATGGCTGTAGTATGAATGAGCCATAATTTATCTACGAATACATTTATTTAACCCCAGGTATTTCAGTTACTCTTTAGTCCGATTCTGGTTTGTCGGTTTAACAGATTCCGTTATATGCAACATTCTCTAGAAATCAAAATGTCATTCCGTCAAACAAATCTTATTAAACGTCAGTGTTGTGTAAACAACAATATGTCAAAGAAAGACGAACATATTCTGCCCTCTCAAATGCACCCGACTCCGTGCAATTCATTCCCGCGAATTTCCTACTGTTTCAGCCGACTTTCAGTTTGCCGCCTGCCGGTAGGAAAAATTAGCTTTTAGTGCCTTACAAACACTCAAACGTGATGCGTTAGTCCAGTCACCGCTCCGCATAAAGTTGGCGCTAAAAACATCTGTCATTGTTTGAAGCCAAGATTTAGTTGTTTTATTAGTTTATAGCGCCTTACATGCACTTAAACGTAGCACAACGGTCCAGTCACCGCTCTGTGTAGTGCAGTTCAAACTCTCATTCGAACAGCAGCTAAAGTAGCTGCTCGGTGCTCTTTCGCGCCAAAGATCAAATCCTTTTAGGACATTTTCACGTTTTGTTGCGCAGATATTTAGAGAATATCTGCTGTATCTCTGTTCTCTTTGCCCAAGCTTAAACCAAGAACCCTTTTGGGCGTTTTAACGCATTCTCTCTGAGGCAGAAACGCCATAGCGTCTCGTCTTGTTGCTGTGAAGAAGAAGAAGGTAAAATGGCGCCGGCTGTGGAAAATTTGTAGATTGAGCTTGACAAATTATTCGTATAATTAAGACGAAGGTTCAAATCAAAAGTTTGGTCAGATCCCTGTCCTAGCGAAGTTCAGGCGAGAGCATTGAAGATTAAAGTATTATGTGAGAAAGAAAGTTGCTAGATTTAAAACATAAAAGTTTTCTTACGTTTAAATTCAGGAAAAACAAACGTTTAATTTTTAAATTGAATTATCAAGACTTTTTTAGTAGTTATTTATAAATAAGTAACCTTTGCATATTTAGTGCTTATGTGTGAATGAGTGAATGCATGAAAGTAGTGTAAAAATTGTATAAATTGTGTATATTTTTCATATCAAATGCATATCCATAATTGCATTATTAAAGTACTTAATAGTTAACATACATACCTGGTTTCAATTCACAACATATGTGTAAAACCCCCACCACCCTATTTTACTACAGTCCACTGAATTAATTGTGGTTAATTATACAGTTAATTGCCACCCCCACCTATGTGGTCATAAATAAATAAAAATTAATTTGTTTAGCCCGACCAAGTATCTTTAAAGCAATTATGATAAAAGACAGAAATAGGTATGGTCCACGATAGTAGATAACCTGTAGCTGATTGCCAGTAAGTTCGATAAGAAAAAACGGTAAGTTCAGTAAACATAAACGAGAAATAACGGTAATCGATACGATGTAGAAAGCAAACGATCTACAGTTATTTAACAGTAAGTTCATTAAATGATAAATAACGATAATAAATCTGAAAGCAAATGACCTACACTCGTTTAACTGTAAGTTCGTTAATCAAAATAATAAATAACCATAATGTTACCTACAGTCGTCTAACGGTAAATTCATTAAACCAAATAGTAAATAACTATAATATAGATAACAAAAGGCCACTAATTACAAAAGGATAGGTCCTACATTTATCTAGTAGATTTGCAAACATGGAATTCACCGGTGGTTCCTACGCAGCTACGTCTCTACCATGTGGTCGTATTACCCCGACAAAACGCCTCTATCTGGCTAAATGAAACCGGGAACTCTCTAGGTCGCTGACAGACGTTCAGCCTAAAATTCTGTCTCGCAGAAGGACCAGAGGTTAAATTATAAATAATTTTAACTATCCAATATAGACACACTACCATGTAACAAACCTTTTTTATAGGAACGGTAACCACACTGGTTGCCACACATCGTTTTTAAGCAATATGGCAGATAATTTCAGAAAATACACATACTACCTCATTTGCCAATTAATTCAGCGACACAATCAGGCGGTATTTAGACCTGATGGTCAAAAATAACAACCGATAATTTTAGATACTCAAACTGTCTGCTCGTCTTGACTGTCCAGAAGAGAAGAACTCGTCAATTCCCAGACAAAAAAATCTATATGCCACATTTGCCAAGAGGAGGCTCCAAACGGAGTAATACTTCGAGCGACTCGGAACAGCATTCCTGTATCATAAGTGGGATCATAAAGTACTCGCTTCCAAATGATGTAACAGCAATCCTGAATATTTTGTTTGTAAATTTTACACTAAATTGTAGTATTTATGTAAGCATTACTCGATCCCATGTTTCAATTACCTAATTTGAATCGTTCAAAAAAACATTGGAAGGGCATTAAAGAAAAGCACTGTATCGACAAAACGTGCAAGAATAAGAGCTTATAAGGTTTTCTACACAGTGTTATCGCGTATAATGCTACCCCTTTAATCTTGCTTATTTTTCGGAGCGGAAAAATATGTTAGGAATAAAAGTTATGGGGATTTTGTAAACTATTTATTACAAATATCTTTGTAGTTTCAGAAACGAGTGACAGGGTGAAGTCATATATTTTTAAATGAAATGGATTATTAATCAATTTTCAAATTTTGCTTTCATAACATAACATGAATATAACAATGAACATAATTTGCATATAATACCATATATCTAAATTAAACTGCAGGCAGTTCCATTTCAAAATATATGCTAGACCTGTCACCCGTTCCTGCACTACCCTGTATATCGGATTATCCTGTATATATGCACAATATCTCGATAAATGTTCCTTTTCTTAGAAATGCGTTCTCGTGCAATAACTTCAACTTATATCTCAATTTAAAATTTGTTGAAGAATTCGTTCCCTAAATCACTTTTAACCAAATAATTTAAACTTGGTAATTAATTAAATTACAAAAGATGCAATAATGTTGAAATTATATTGTGTACGTACAAAAATTCAACCAATTTTCAGTTATATATTTATTTTTCGTGAACAGCATAAATAAATATTTTACAAAATCATTTTCTCTACATTTTGCCAGCTATACTGTTATCAACTATCAGCTATCAACTGCCACACAGTTCAGATAATTTCAAAATAGTTTAAACTCTCACATTGATTTAAAATACAGTTATTAAAATGATAAGTTCGCAAATAAACTCCGCCTCATTTACTTTGGCAGACCTGACGTATTTTATCTTTAAAAAATGTCTTGTCCCTTTTTTCCCATTCACAATTCATTTTGAAATTACGATGGCAGTAAAGGGAAGTAAAGTTTTAAGCAAGTTTTTGTTGTTTCAGAGTGTGGATATAAATCAGCCAGGGGTAATCAGAGAGAACGACGAATTCATTTTAAGTTGTGTAGCCCGGGGATCACCGTCCATGACTTTCCGTTGGTTTAAAGACGGGACATTCGTGAATTTGACTTTTGCTCGGTAAGTATGGAACAAAACTTAAAAACTAAAATTACCACGCACGTAAGTATGTTAAAAAAACAGCCGCCAGACTGTACTGCACAAACTTTACTGAGTATTTGTCAATATAAATGAAATATGTTGGAGATGATTCACCAAATATTTAATGGCACATTCCTTAGTCTTTTTATGAAGAATATTTCAGGTTAATTTATATGCTTAGTACGTATTTTTTTCAAGGAAAACTTTGTTATTATTATATCTTATTATTATATCTGTTATTTCATTTCAAGATTTACCATGCTAAAAAAGCCTTAGTCAAATATATTTACTAGGGCATATTTTCAAAGTCATTTATCATCTTTTTTATAATACCTCTGTGTCTGTGCTTATTAGAAATTAGTAGAATACCCGTGCATGAACGACAAGAAGGATTAAAAAGATTCAGTGAACAGAAAAGCTTGCAATTAAAAATGGGCCCAGACATAGGTGCATCATAAAAAGTATGACTAATGAGTACAAATAACCCGTAGATAATTCCCAGTTCATTAACAAAAAATTCTATTTTTGTGTTTGGGACTTAAGTTTTATATCTGGACAACCTTTATGTAACTTTAATCAACTTTTGAGACAAAGTGATCACACCGGGTAAAAGCAGGAGCGTAAAACACATTTTACTACAAAATTTCTACATTTAAATAATGCTGATTGCAAGTAATTTACATGTATATAGATTGATGATAAAATCGCGGAATGGGTATTGAGGTCAAGTGCTTTGATTTATGTGTATGAATGGTGGGAAATGTTACAGCTTATAAAATATTTCACATAATGAATACTCTTTGAATTAAGCATCATTTTTTACAAAAGAAAGTAATTTGGTATAGCAGTCTGAAAAATTTACTTTTATAGTACCGACAAACTATATCCTTTTAAGATAACGGATATCCAGCCCATTCTACCAAATAATACATTTACTCCCTGATTCAGAAAATATTGATGTCACCATGTTTTAGAAAGAATGGCACATATTTCTAGGGGTTCGCGAGACTATGGTCTCGGTCTCGGTCTTGTCTCGGTCTCGGCCTCGAAAACGAGACTGAGACCGAGACTTACCTATCGAGATCGAGGCCAAGACCGAGACCAAGGTAACGAGACTCTCGGTCTTGGTCTCGAAAAATATTTTTATTTGTTGAATTTTCAAAAATTATTTTTCTGAAAAAATCAAATTTTTATGTATGTTATTGGCAATTTATGCCAACGGGGTCCAATCAACCAAAAAAATTAAAAATCGTGCAAATCGGGGTATAACGCTTGTTTATTTTAAATTGGGCTGTTTCTTTTTAAGATTCTAGATGAAATGTTACACTGTTAGGTACAGGGTGGGCAAATAAGTGAGGTAAGCAGCTGTATCTCAGAAACTACTAATCGTAGAGACTTGCAGTAAAAAATTATATAACTAAAGTCACCAAAAGAAAACACTGGAAATAATTTTAAAGTTCATACCTCTACCGCCAGTGGGCGCAATAGCTATGGTCGGGTAGAAAAATGCATTTTACTCAAAACTGTTCTATTTTAAGCTGATAAAAGAATACCACCACTGTAATCCTCGTGAAATTCTGCATCTTTTTTCTTCATCACTTTTGATTGTAGGACATGAAGTAAGGGCAGGGGGAAGGGCGAAGTCTGACTGATTGAAATGCCTATAGCTTTAGTTTGACTCAACATATTTGAGCAAACTAGGTCTCGTTTGAGAGAGAGAACCTTGCTTATTAAGAATAAAATATACCCATGACAAATTCGTATGTGCTGCTCCCGCTAGGGGGCGCCAATTCAAAAGGTCATAGTTTTTTTAATTTATCTCCGAAATTTAAAAAATAATGATACCATTATTTTAACAGAAACAGAAAGTAGATCAAATTTGCAGGAAAAAAACCTCTAAACCGCATATCGTTAACTTCACGCGTTCAGGAGTTATTGCCAGAAGAGCATTTTTTGACAATGCATACATTGAAAAAAAAACGAATACGTTTCGAACTTCTGTGGTCAAGCATGCCATGGCTATTATAGAAAAAAATATCAAAAATAATTATTAAACAATCATTTAAAGGACCGAATTCGAATAAAACATTTCAATTTAATGCCTCATTTTCAAACGGCCTCCCATCACGTTGCACACATTGTTTCAATCTTTGTTGGGTGGAGAAAATTGCCGCTTCGATTTCAGTCGCTGGAAGTTGAAGAAGAAGGTTGTGGCAATTAATGTAGTCTTTTAAAATGTTACGAACAGTAGTTCGTGCTATACCCAAGTTTGAAGATAATGCCCTAGTTCCTATATGCCTATTATACTCTATGTATGCCAGGACATTAATAATATTGTCTTCAGTTCTTCCATTGCCACGCCTACAAAATTTAGGAAGAAGAAAACTGCCAGTATTGCGTAATCGCTGTGAAAAAAATTTGACGTTTCTTTCAAAGAAGTTTGTTTCTCGTTTCTACGGCCTATTAAATGTGAAAAAGTATAAAAACATACGTGTGAATTACTGAGTCCGAAATTCGTCAGAAAAGGGGCAAAATTTTGATTTTATTCTACTCATATTTCCAAATATTTGGCTGATATTTTAATTTAGGAAAAAGATCACGATAACTAATATACTAAAACTGGGTACCTAAGTTAAGCTTCGTTCAATTGCTGCACCAAATTTCTTAAAATATTGGAGCAGTCCTAAGTCACAATTTACAATTATTTCCGAGCTTATTTCCTATTATGTTATTATTATAGTATCATTAATGTTATTTTCATGATTGTTTTGATTATTTTTGTTAATAAAACATTTTTTACTTTAGTCATGGCATGCTTGACCATAAATATTCGAAAAATAATTTGTTTTCTAATGAATGCATTGTTAAAAAATGCTCTTCTGGCAATAACTCCTGAACGCGTGAAGTTATCGATATGCGGTTTAGAGTTTTTTTTCTGCAAATTTGATCTACTTTCTCTTTCTGTTAAAATAATAGTATCATTATATTTGAAATTTCGGACAAAAATGAAAAAAAAAACACGGACTTCTGAATTGGCGCCCCCTAGCGGGAACAGCAAATACCAATTTGTCATGGGTATATTTTGTTCTTAATAAACAAGGTTTCCTCTCTCAAACGAGACCTAGTTTGCTCAAATATGTTGAGTCACACTAAAGTTATAGGCATTTTAATCAGTCAGACTTCTGCAGCATTTCACGAGGATTACAGTGGTGGTATTCTTTTATCAACTTATAATAAAACATTTTTGAGTAAAATGCATTTTTCTACCCGACCATAGCTATTGCGCCCCCCTAGCGGTAGAGATATGAACTTCAAAATTATTCCAGTGTTTTCTTTTGGTCACTTTATTTATATAATTTTTTACCGCAAGTCTCTACGACTAGTAGTTGCTGAGATACAGCCGCTTACCTCGCTTATTTGCCCACCCTGTACATATTATGTAGATAACTTATTTTGAGCCATTTCCAAGCAATAAACAGCTATGAGTTTTCACTTTTTTCGTTATATCTACAAGGTAATAAAACATCGCGTATCCATTAAAACAACTAGATATCTGCTTCTGGTACAACCGTGTCAGATTAGTATATTAAAATATGAATGGCCACCTTTAACCATATCCACTTATACAGTATATACCGTATACCTATACAGAGTGTCACAAAATTAGTGGACGAAGCATTAGCCCTGTAGTTATTGGTCAAAATACCTTAAATTTTTTCTATAAACATATATCGGGAAACGTTCCCTCCGGGAGCTAGGGCCTCTTAAAGGTGGGCCCCTAAACATGTTTTTTTTTTCTAATTATTTCTAAAATTGTGTAAAATTGAGTTTATAAAATTTTGGAATTCCCCTAAGTACACTAAGTTTAATATTTAGAATTCGGAAATGGAATAAGAAATAGAAAATTTTAGTCAGGTCAGGTGCTTAACATTTTGGGAGTGAATATAAAAAATTAACGTCAACTTTTTTGTGGACTATTTTTTTATTTTATTTACAAATTTTGAAATTATTCTTTGTGGGTAAAAAAGTGCCTCTTATTTCGTATCATTAGGACGCAGGGTTTTGAGAAAAACGGATTATAAATGTATTCCGACTGCCAAGAACGGGTGTAAATTGAATGATCAAATTTTGAAAATCTGTCATAACTTTTTTCTGGAACAAGTGTTTCTACTATTTTATAATAATATGAAGTTTTGTAACGTCATTTTACACCCGTTTCTGGCAGTCAGTATACTTTAAAATCCGTTTTTCTCAAAAACGCTGCGTCCTAGCGAAGCAAACTAAGAGGCACTTTTTTGCGAAAAAAAAATCACATTTTCAAAATTTGAAGAAAAAATATATAAAAAGTTAGCCTAAAAAGAGTTAATTTTTAGATTCACCCCCTGCACCTAACTAAATTTTTTTATTTTTAATTCCATTTTTAAACTCCGAATATTAAAGTTACAGAATCCTAAAATTTTAAAACTCTATTTTACACCGTTTCGGAAATAATTAAAGAAAAGCATATTTAGGGACCCATTTTTAAGAGGCTCTAGCTCCCTTCCCGATATACATTTATGAAAAATTTTAGTTATTTTTGCCCGATAAATACATGGTTGATGTTTCGTCCAGTAATTTCGCGACACCCTGTATACCGTTAAATTTTAAACAAATGTTTCCATATAATATGGAATGTTTGAAAATTACATCACTTTGTATGGCTAGGCTACACCTGATAAGAAATGTAAATAAATAAAAGTAAAAAATAAATTTTTAAGAACAAGCTTTTATATAAATGCACTAAAAAGAAGAAAATAATTTTTAAGTAAATCAAACCCATTATTTTGTTACATTAAACATTTTTATATGATATATAAAAGCTTGTCGCGAGATTTTCCTGTTTAAATTTCTCGCGACAAGCTTTTATA
>MU183923.1:168697-232582 GCA_016904865.1 Pissodes strobi
TACCAGCGAATATTAACTACGACAAGAAGGTCCACTCAATGGCCAGAGAGCGCTACAAAGGAATCGTCGTTTATTTTCTTCGTTGCCTGGTAACGCTCGGCGAACTTCGCCGCACACAGGTTGAATTTAAATAAAAGCTGGCCATAAACGATATTTTCGTTTGCGGTATATTTAATCAAATTTATGACGAAATTATTTATAGCACTCTAATACTCTAGTTGGCTTTGGAAAAACACAATTGATATCTTCTGAATTGTTTGCAGCGCCCTGTCAAACTTACGTTATGGTTTTTTTTATTATTATCACCAAATAAATATTTTGATAAAGTTTGTATTCAACTGGCTGTTTCAAACATCTGTTACCGTTTTTAATTACTTATTATTGATAACAATACTCAAGGTGTGTAATAACTAATATTTAAAAGATTTTGATTTTGTGTTAATGATTTCACCATATTTCCGAATACAAATATTCTGACAAAAGACATCAAGAAGAAATTGTTGCTCGAATTTGCCCCATCTTTTAATGTTTAATTAAATTTTGGCGTTTTGGGTGATTTTAAAATTAAAAAACCCAAACTAAAAAAAAATAGCGATATTATCTTATATCGAATATTGACTCGACTATAGAATTTACGCGTGAAAATTAATCTGACAAAGGATGAGCTGGTCTATGGCCGCCGCGTCAAAGGTCGCCTGCCAACATGATTGTTTTATTTGTATCATGGCCTGCCGATATTCTGCTAGTTTTCGCGCGAGGAAGGAGACACACCGTTGACATGCCGCCGCGGAGAGTAATCTTTCTTTCATATAGTTTTGCCCAAATACATAATAAAAAGATAAAGACTGATGTACTATACTGCTAACGTGCTAACACTCCGTTGAGGTTATGTGTTGGTGTTATACCTAATTGTGCAACAACTGAAGCCCAAATTCGCTTCTAGCGAGCCGCGGTTACAAACCATAATGACAGTTGGGTGGGCGGGGCTTGAATTGTTTACTATTTGAAGGGTTTGTTTGAATGTCTTGACGGTCCAGCGAATTTCCTGAAACGGTGCGAGTGGTGCAGTGGTTCGATACTGCGTTTCCGATGAGACGCTGTGGGCTCGATTCCCGGTAGTGGCAAAGCTTTTTCTTAAAGTTATGTTTGTAAAAAGTTTTTTTATTATTAATTTTGGGTACGCCTTGGGTTAGCTTTAGTTAGTTTCTTTTTCTTGAGCTCCCGTAGCGAGCGGAGGACCATGTACAAGTGAAATATTAAATGTTCTAAAATAGTGAATAAACCATGTCCCGCCCATTATGGTTTATAACCGCTGCTCGCGAGTCTAGTAAGCCAGATTATCAGAAAATGGCGCGTCGAAATGAGGATCCCTTATTGGCTAAATTTGTAACGTGCGCAGTTTTCCCTGCTGCTGTCTTGTTTGAGCATTTACGTTTCTCTGTTTTTTTGCTTCATATGTTGTACTGAAAGTATTTTCAAATGGTTTTATGTCCTTTAAATTACCCTTAACGCAACGCATTATTAAAATGGAATTTTAAAAGCTATATCTCTTGTAAAGTCGTCGGTACGGGTGGGCAAGAAATTGAATAATCGATTAAACGCTTAATATTTTAGCAAATAACTGAATAATCGATTATTATTATGAAATATTAATCGATAAGTCGATTAATCGGTAATTTCCTAAAAGTGAATCGAATAATCGATTATTGTCGCCCACCCCTAATCCCATAATATTGTAGTAAGTGAAACTGAAGCTAAAATTTCGGTAGAATCATTATTGCTGATGCAAGACTGATGTTATTATAAAAAGAGGTAATAAATACTTTGGCTGAATCAGCAGATAAAAATTTATAATTTAGTTTTAATTTGTAAATATGGCTTTGATATTACCTTGGGATAGTCAGAATATAAGCAAGTGTTTTTGAACAACAACTGCACTGATGCTTCTATATTTTTTACTAGCTTCGTCCCTATTAGATTAATTTTTAAAAATAGCGATAACTCTGAAATACATATATGGCAAAATTGCAGGCCCTCATCAACGCGTTTCTGTCGCCGCTTAACATTCATTTTGGTCGTGAGACTCCTGAATTAACCGTTGCAAATACAAAATTTGGTTCATCGAATTAAAAATTTAAAACCCTTTTTTTACAACGAAGGAGCCCTTAATTTGCAAAATCATTTTTTAAAACAGTTTAAGAACATACAAATGATTTTTTTCTTCAAACGTCAGTAAATCCGTCATTACTCGACTGTGTAGGCGGCCGTGAAGTTTCGTTTTTCCTCCGCCGGAGCTTTACTTTTCACTTTTCCGCCGGCGGAGGTAAAAGTGTTGTCATAGCAACATAGATACAATACAAACAGACACCAAAATAAGCGTCAACAACTCAAGATTTATTAAACTACAATTTGTATTTATCACTCAATTTGTGACTGTATTTCTAAAAATCACTAATTTAGGAACAAATTGGTTATTATTTAATCGAACTTACTCAATAACTGCTTATCAATACGGAATTAAAACACAATCGGAGCGCAATCTTAAATTATTGTTGACAGTGTCCACTGACAGCTTTATGTTACATTACATTCACCGACACCGGTCTAAGCAAGGCCACCTACGACCGTGGTCTAAGCCGCCTTGCGAACCCATTTATCTTTATTAATAATTAGATATTATTACTATTAAAAGGAGATAATTTTGCATTAATTTGTCGACATTTGAAGAAAAAACAGCATATTTTATTTGGAGGAAAAGTTACTTTTCATGGCTTGCTCTCTATTACCAGCCTCACTCCGTTCGGCTGTTAAACACGAGCGCGCCATGAAAAGTATCACTTTTCCTCCATATAAAATAATATACTATTATACATGATTTTTATCGTTAGTGATAATTGATACACCTCATATCAATATAGATGATGAGCTAAAAATTCAACAATTATTTGTCTAAAACACGATATATTAAACGTGTAATACTTAATAACTTTTATATCTTATTTCTGGTAAACCTTATTATGGCCAGCTTTCCTAGAAATTCGACCAGTGTGCGCCGGGTTCAAAGGTCACATGCCAGTATCATGCTAGTTTTCGCGCGGGGAAGGAGACATACCGTTGACGTGCCGCCGCGGAGAGTGAATCTTCTTATCGTAGTTAATATTCGCTGGCTGTACCTTATAAAATGTCTGTTCAAACAAATCTCAAGATATTTAAATTTAATAGTAAACTTGACTTATATATACAAAGGCTTAACCAAGTTTTTCAAGGTAAATTTTGTTTTCTAAATACTAATTTTAGGGGGATACCGTGTGGAAAGGATAAAATTTGCAATGATGTTTTAAAACTAATATTTTTTGTGCCTAGAAACAATCTTGTGTTTATTGACTTGTCTGATTCAGTAGAGTTAAGTGTGGATAATGTGGATGTACCGCAGATTGATAGTGTGGCTAATAATTTTAATGAAAGCGTTTGAGATAACGATTTCGGATCTTCTTTTTTAATAGTACCTCCATAATCACTTTGCCCTAGCTCTTCTTAATATTCAGTCTGTGCGTTCAAAAGTAAGTGAATTAGAACTATTTTTAGAGTCAGTAAACTTTCCTAGCGTGTTGATTCTTACTGAACACTGGTTGAGGTATGGCGAGCCTATTGTTATCCCCTATCCACCTATTGTGTGGTTATGTGTTGATTTCCAAATTTTCACGCAAACAATTTGCACATGGTGATACTCTTATTATGATGGAGAATTAATTTGACAGGTTTGTTCATTTATTGATTGAAAAGGTGTGCGAGTTCTCTATTGTATTTAGCAGTAAGCTAAATTTTTATATTCTAGGGTTATATAGATCTCCATCTGGCAATTTGGATTTGTTTGTGGAAAATTTGGAAATCCTATTAAGTGAAATTTCGGTTCATTCTATGATGGTTTTGACTGGCGATCTGAATGTAAATTTTCTTAGAAAAGGGTAATGGATCTAATCAAAAGCTTTTTAACCTGTTAAACTCATTTAATTTTAAGATGCACGTGGATCAGCCAACCCGGTTTTCGGCATTTTCCTCCTCAGTTATAGACTGCTTTTGTACAAATTTTAACCAAGACTTTAATCAGTGTAAAACTATCAATGCCGGTTTGTCTGACCATGAGGCAATAGTGGGGCTTGTGAAGCTCAATAGTGGAGTTAGTGAGAGTAAGTTTAGACGCGGTAGACTTTACACGAGGGCGAATTTCCACAAATTATCTTTGCTTTGCAATGACTCTGAGTGGAATGATGTTTTGGCTACTGTAGACCCACTGCATAGCTTTCATCAGATGGTAATAAATAGTTTTGACATTGCTTTTCCTATTGTCAACATAAAAAAAGTAATAGACACAGTTGGTATACTAAGGGTCTACGAGTATCTGGAAGAAATATGCGATCCCTTCACTACATAAGGAAATATTCTATTGCCAATGTCGCCTTTTTAAATTATTATAATAGACACCGCAAGATCTACAGAAACTCGATAAAATTTGCAAAGTGGACCTACTTTCAAACTAAGATAAATAATTCCTCCAATAGAGCAAGGGAATCTTGGAAAATTTTAAATGACCTGAGGGGTAAAAATAATGTCTTGGTTACCCCAAGCACCTTAGATTCCAATGTCCTCAATTCCTTCTTCTGTAATATTGCTAGTACACTTTCAGCCAATATCACACAGAAAATAGATCCTAGGAGCTGCCTGAACAATGTGGTGGTGGCTGACTCTTTTTTCTTTGCTCCAACTAATGTAGAAGAGCTTGAACGCTTACTCACTAGTATGAAGAATAGGAATTCATCAGGTTAGGATGGACTCTCACTGAGGATTTTCTTGGCTTGTTGCTTTGCAGGTTATGGCGGAGGCAATCAACTCTTCCTTTGTTTCTGGAGTTTTTCCGGGTTGCTTGAAGAGAGCAGTGATTATTCCTCTCTATAAGGGGGGTGAGCACAACTGTCCTCCTAATTTTAGACCCATAGCATTACTGCCTACTTTGGCCAAGATTGTGGAATGGCTCGTTAAGGTGAGGATGGTTTCATTCTTGAATGGGCTGTGCCTATTGAGCTTTCACCAGTTTGGCTTTCGTGAGTCAATGAGCTCGGAGGATGCCATCTTTAGCTTTCTAGAACACCTTTACAACAGTCTGAATGCTGGTGGGGCTGCAGCGGCAGTGTTCTGTGACTTGTCAAAGGCTTTTGACTGCGTGAGTCACTGGGTGCTGCTGATGAAACTGGAGCTCTATAGTTTTAGGGGAGCTGCCCTTGAGTGGTTCCGTTCTTATCTCTCGGATCGCGTTCAGGCTGTCAAATTTAATGGTGGTATCTCTGGCGCACTTAATTTAAATACGGGTGTGCCACAGGGTTCGGTGCTTGGTCCTCTGCTTTTTCCCATTTACATAAACGATTTACCACAACTGCAGATAACTGGCAGATTTACATTATTTGCAGATGATATCACCATCCTCTGGCAAGACTCAGATGTGGCTCTAATGGAGGGATATATAAGGACGGATTTGTTGAGAATAGAAGACTGGTGTGATGCAAATTTTTTGACATTTAAAGTTTCTAAAACCAATATCCTTAATTTTAAATGTGTGATCAATGATATATATATATATAATGAACCTGTCACCATGCCACCCTTCACTAAGTTTTTGGGTGTTTCAATGGACAAATCCCTTAAATTTGAAGTCCATATTGCGAACGTGGGCAAGAAAGTTTCATCTGGCTGTTACGCTCTGCGAGTTATTGCCACCAGTCTGAATTACTCCATTGCCAGATGCGCATACTTTGCGATTATCGAATCCCACCTTCGGTATGGAATTTGTTTTTGGGGTTCATGCTCGGATTGCCTTTTTAATGCATTATTTGTACTACAGAAAAGAGCCATTAGATGTCTATGTAAGGCCAAGCCTCGTGACTCATGTCGCCCTCTCTTTCTAAGCCATAATATTTTAACACTGTGTTGTCTTTTTATTCTGGAAACAGTTTGTTTGGTTTTTAGAAAATACAAACATGAACTAGTATTAGGTAACCAGTATAATATTCGACAAAATTACCTGCTAAGGCTACCCATTCCTCACTCTGAACTTGTCCGTTGCTCTTTTGTATATGGAGGTAAAAAATTATTTAATAATCTTCCACTTGAAATAAGGAAACTTAAGTCTGAAAAAAGCCTTCGTATAAAGACGAAGAGATTTCTCGCTGGTAAAGCTTACTATAATTTAGGTGAATTTTATAATGATTAGCATTTAAGTATTTTTTATGTTTTGCATTTTATCTTAGTTTTATTGTTCTATAATGTTTTGGCTTTGGCTTTGTCTACAACATTTATGTTTATATTGACATTAAAACATTTTTTGAGTTGAGTTGAGTTGAGTATATGTTTGTTGCCTTTAAATTGTTTTTGACATTCATTCTAGATTTAGGTAGTGACTAAAAATTGTTAATGTCATTGCATAGCTCATTACTTGCAGTTATTATGTTATATTTATATATATTTTGACGTTTTTTCTCTTTTTACAGCTTTGTCAACAAGTTCCTCTTATGACAATAAAGCATATTTTGATTTGATTTGATTTTATTTGATTTGTACTGTATATTCTATTGCCAGTAATACAGGATAAAGTTGCTCCATTTGTTAAAGGCAAAAACATCACAATCAAAAAATTTTTAGAAAATCATTTGATTTGTGATGTAAGAAAATATGTAGGCAAATAATTTTTCAAGATTTCAGGAGACAATCTATCTCCCACCATGTCTTTTGGTGTATGGGCCTAAACCTCCTCCAAATTTTGTCACTCTATTGTGTCCTGCGCGGTTTGTATCCAGCTTCCTCGGATGCGCTTAATGTTGTCTGTCCATCTAGTTGGTGGTCTTCCTCTGCTTTATAAGCCTCTTACCGTAACTCAGTCGATTATTTGCTCTACCATTCATCTGTTATTCTGGCAATATGACCAGCCCGGTTCAAATTTAAAGACCATATTCCATAACACATCTTCTTCGTCTTATTTTCTCGTTTGCGAAGATTCTCAACATTAACCTTTCCATCGCTCTCAGGATTACTCATATCTTATTTATATAATTTTTTGCTAAGGCTAAGGTTTCAGCTGCATAGATCATCACGGGAAGGACACATTGATCGAAGACAAGTCTGGTTGTCTCGATTAAGTCGACTTTCGTGATCCAAGTATTTGTAGGATGCCACCTGTACAACTTCAGCACCCCCTTATGGATGCGTCCACGAATTACTAAATTTGGCATAATTGCGCTTCGGATAACCAAGCAAACGAGCGGTTAAAACCGCAACTTGGTATCTTATGTCTCAATTAAAACGTCGATCTTCAAACTTCGATTTAATGTACAATTTGTGTCCAGAAGTTTATTTAGAAATCATTTTAACCCCCATTGCAATTCTGGAAAACGATAGTATTATCTTCAGTACAGGAGAACAGTCCCTTTGAGGTTTCCCTAGGCCCAAAAAGAACCTTGGCGCCAAAGGAATAACAGGAGATTGCAGACTACAATATATAAAAAAATCAAAGATGTTCATGGAAACCGATAATATACTACACAATTTTATTATTATATTAAAGAATAAATGTAGCCATCTTCAACTAGTTTACTTTATGTAAATTTTAGCCGAGATTAGCACGTCTTCATCATTAATTCTGCGGATGCTGAGGGTTGGCATTACTTCAAAGCCACGTTCTCAGTTTTAAACCAAGTCTTGCTAATAAGATTCCACACTAATTCTGAAAAATGATCTTACTTCGGGTGAAAAGTAGTTTCTCTACGGCTTGATTATTCGTAAATCTTTTAAGAACGAAAACTGGCAAATATTTGTAACGAAATAATACAAAACACTACCACATTAATTAACACTTGTGATTCTGAAATATGAAATGATATTTTGATAACATATATTTGAAAAATTTTTATCCGTTATTTGTTCGATTTGTAGAGTTAATCTTGGTTAGTCCATGTTACGTGATAGAATTGAGGCCAGTATATTATTTTTATTGGTTCGAATATTATTCTTTCCTTTGTGCTGGTGTGTTTTTAAGAAAACTAATCCATTTAGTAGTACACATGACCGTTTTAACACATTGACTGCCCACAACGCGCTTGGCGCGTTGACTGGAACTTCGACGGTGTGCCCACACCGCGCTAGGCGCGTTCTTGTGTCTATTAGTTTCTGCGCACCACAGAAAGACCGGGCATAACTGCACGCGCTTGCTAATACGACTGGGCGTTTAGTACTGGTTCAAACGTAATGTCAGTAGGTTGGTTCCGATTTATTTTTTTAATTGTGCTTTTGGCGGTCTTTTTTATTCGAAAAGTTGATTGCACTGTTATAAGCGGTAAGGATCATTTCGTATCTACTTGTATTCCTTTTTAGAGTATAAAATATAGGGAAAAATGCATTGTAAAGAAAATATGGTCATTATTTTTTCGTTTTTTTTTACAGTGAACGCGCTAGGTGCGTTGACGGGCACCGAATACTGGTTTTATGCAAAATCGCTATTTTATATCGGACCAACAGCCTGGTTGTTCAAAAGATGTTAGGCACTTACCCAAAAGACCTAGATGTGACCTTAAGAAAGGCCTCACTGATGATGTAAAATATATGAGTAATAAAAACATTTTTTTCAGAACGCGTATGGCGCGTTTATGGGCACTGAGCGTGGTTTTTATGTTACTCAGTGCCCACAACGCACCTAGCGCGTTTTTGTTTTTTTTATAAAAAAAAAGTTGAAAATCCATATTTGAATTCATTTGTAACAAGTTTTAAGTATTTAATTTAAAAAATATCCGAAAAACTGTAGTGGCACCTGACGCAATAGTCGTTTTTGGCGTGGGCAGTGAATGTGTTAAAATTCACTTTTTGCTAACTGAAAAATGTTTTCGAACGATCCCAAATTAGCATAAACGAACCAGAGCTATCCAAAGCTAACATATATACTAATTTATCTAAAAATTTTAAGTCATATGGTTAATCACAGCATAATTTCCTAAGATACTCCTTTTCGTTTGCTTATTCAGTTTTAATTGAATAATAATTTCCCTATTGCTGAAAAACATGCTCTAACGATTTTTAAATGCGAAATGAACAAGTAGAGATTGCTGAAAATATATATTTTCGACTTAGTAATCAGTCACCTAAAAAATAGATGTATGTAAGTCCCTGATAGTTCTTACAACTAAATAAGTGCCTTATTTTTAAAGTACAGATAGATATGAGCAGCATCAGAAGTATTACAAAATCGTTAAAATATTAGTATGTGAATTTGTTCCATTCTAAACAGATAATGCATCTGGCCACAAAATGTGGTGGCAAAATTCAATTCTATAAAATATGTTCCTTTAACGTATATTAAACATTCCATTCTTTTTGATTTCAGACACAAATGGATAAAACTGATAAAAGACCCGCACGTGACTGACCAATATACGGCCCTGTTGGCGGTGGGTAGGGCACAAAAGTACGACGAGGGAAAATTTACATGTCAAGTGGAGGATTTTAATATTCAGCAGTGCATGTCGAAATTTGTTAAAGTCAAAAGGCGGCCGCTGGTGAAAATAGAACCCATGAGTTTGACTGTGAGAAAGGTTTGTTGATAGCCCTTTCCTTCCCTACTTAGTATGTATGGTCTAGAAGATTTATGGCGGTTACAATAGTTTTTTTGAAACGTAAAACCCTTCTTTTGCTAGTAAAACGCGACTTTATCTGGCCGGAAAACAGAAGGCAATACATTGCACTAGATCCGAACTAACCCAAAACTAATATTTCTTTTCATCTAAGCTAATGCGCATAATACGAACAAATTTAATCTTACTTCAGCCGTCTTGCAGCAAAAATACTTTTATTATTGGCTATTATTTTACTTATTTTATAAATATCAACTTATTCGGTCAGAGATAATATGAGGCTGGAAATGCTATCGTCTCAGGGGTTAACTAATGCCCGTCAAGCGTCATTGCAAGATGCTTTTTCGTAACTCACAATAAATATTTGCATTAACATGTAAAGATGCATCCATTGTGTATTCAGAATAATTACTATTCAAAATATAAAAATTCTTTTCTTTATATATAAGCAAAGACAAAATCATTGCCTGCTCCTCATAACCTAGAGCGACATGATATACACCTAATAATTATCTTCAAACATTGTGCCCCGAAAAATGTATTTATAATTTGTTGATAAAAACCCGCAAATGACGACAATATCTTTAGCATGTGACGGTCAATTATTGTTTAAATATTATTCAACTCAATTCCATGGAGATTTGCTTTTCTTATTGCATTAGCTCATCATCAACTCAAAATAGATATCTAGAAGTGGTTTCATATAATAAAAAAAACTAATATTTGAGGAGCTTATAACAGTGAGCTCTGATTAGCCACAAGTGAGTTCATACATGTATTTTTAAAGAAAATTTAAGATAAATCTTATTTGAATCTAACTGATGGAATTTCGCAACATCTTGAAAGTAAAAAAACAGTTTAGAAAATTTGGGCTTGACAACCAATATTAGAAAAAAATGTCAAAGTACTCTAAGAAATAAAACTGTATATTTACAATTAATTACTAAACGTATTTGTTCGTTATTTCCCATTTTTCATTAAAAAGGCTGCAGCATTGTTTAAGACTTCTGATAACTTTAACAATAGCTATTATAAATTGCGGTGTAGCCCTATTATAACTGGAAATTTCGCTCAAGATATCGTAAAGTCCTATTTATTAAAAAGTTAAATACAATAAATGTTATCGGAGTATTCATTACTTAGAAAATTTTATCCGGAAGCGACGCGTGGCTCTTTGTAAAATGAAATTAATTATTCTATGCGAGATAGAAAAACTGACACTCTGTTCGGCGGTAAAAACCCACGGTTTTGAAATAATTATAATTTTCTTTAAAAAGAATTGTTAAATGGTAAAATCAACAGGGTTAAATAAATGAATCAGTCGTGACGTGATGAAAACTGTTAAGGATCCCAGTTATTTAATATATAAGGGCTAGAGGTGCATGTAACATGATTTAATGAAATATGGCTTATTTAAATATCGTGATTAGTAGATGTAAAGCACAGCTATTGGACCAGCTCCCGCTATTTTCTAGTTTCATACCACCTATTTTCAAACCACTATCCTCCTACCTAACTTCACGTCACTAGACCTCCTACCTATTTTCCTACCACTATCCCCCTACCATACCTCTACTCCACTTACCACGCTACTTAACCCCACTTCTATCCCCATCAATTTAAGTCCGCCCACTTCTCACTCCTATCCCCCTACTTTCGAATGAATGAACACAGTCATACCATCTTTTGGCAGTGCCACACATACCCCTCGTCGATTGCCATAGGATCTCCCTTTAATATGTGTGCTACTGCCATAAAAATCGACAAAATGGTGTGACTGTCTTTATTCATTTAAAAGTAAGTTGAGATAGGAGTGAGAAGTGGGCGGAGTTAAATTGATGAGGACAGAAGTGGGGTAAGGTAGCATGGTAGGAGGACTACCGGTATAGCAGGAGGGTAGTGGTACGAAATTAGGTAGGAGGTCTAGTGACGTGAAGTTAGGTAGGAGGATAGTGCTCTGAAAATAGGGAGAGGGATAGTGGTGTGAAATAAGCGGGAGCTGGTCTGATAGCCGTGCTTTACATCTACCGTGATTTTTCACAAGTGTAACCTGCCATACATTAAATATTTCGCCATAAAATGGTAAAGACGATACGAAAATTTACTCCAGAAAAAGGGTAAACCTATTTATACTTTTAATGTTCATATTCCTTTAAAAGTAAGTGTTCTCAGATCGTATAAGCTAATAAATATTTCCGTGTTATTAATATTAAAGAAAAATCGTATTAGTTTCCTTAACGATATCTACATTCTAATAAGAATAATATCTTCATTGATATCTACCGCAAACTATTCAAATTCACGCACCTTAACAGATTTTCTTCGCCACAAAACAAAGACTTGGCTTTTAAACTACATGAATAATAGATGTTCGAAATTGAAGCTTTATCAGGAATGAGAGAAATAGTGTCAATCTCCGAATTGGGAAAACCCTCATTTTTTAAGCTTAACGGTCCATTAGGGCAAATTAGAATTACACAAATGGAAAAGGGAATCGAACGACAAAATGAATAGGACAAAAGTTGCCGTGACTTGTAAAATAACGTTTGTGGCGGTAACATTTATTTAATTGGCCGTTTTATCTGACTATAATAATGTTTTGTTGCGGTTGGAGTGCAAGGAGATTTTAAATGTTCTAATCTTAATATCGAAATTAAACCTACCTCTTTTCATCCAAAACTATATCAGAATCTAGGTAATGCGTAGTGAAATTCATGAAATTCACTGTTAAATATGTAGATACTTTGATTCAATTTGATTTAAATTTCAAAGGTTTATCGAATCTGATATGCTGTACTGGATTCCATATTTTAGACAAATTAAAGGTATTATTATTGCATAATTATTATTACCTTGATAGTTCAGAGCGACAGAATTTAGGACAACCATGAATTCGTTGGTGTTATTAATAAGCATTCATAATATTTAGATAATAGCAATTGTTTAGAGGTTAAGTATAATATAGACAAACCCTGAAAGTGATTATTTATAGATGTACATTTTATGTGCGAACAGAAAACACTTTCCTAGTAGATTCCTATTAGTGTATTATCAAGTACTTATGTTTTACTAATAAAACCACAACCCTACGCGAACTGTCTTCTTTAGTATGCAATGATACTGACGAACATAGCAGAGAACATCATAATGCAAACATTTTTGCTGATAAACCACTGGAGGAAAAGTTAAAGGTAAATATTTTTAAAATCAAAAAGATTGAGATCGAGATGTGGATTTAAAAAGTTTTTTGCAAATTTTCGGGAGGTGCAGATTCAGAACAAAAAATTCAAAATCCAATTAAAATACAAGAACTTTCCGAAGATTCTGATGTCGATGATATTTCAGTACTAACAAATTATATCCCAAATTATGGTGAAGCTATTATCCTAACCGAGCAGCTTAAAAGCTCAGCCGAAGATCACAAATATGCATAGTTGTTAGAGCATCTTTCGCAATTATAAATACGATTTCTGGGCACCCGCCATTTAAAAAAAAAGAGGAGAGAAACAAAAATATTAACTTTTGTGTCATTAGAGTAATTTTTCATTTCATATGTACAGCTCTATCCAATTATAATATATATTTTGAAGGTATCTAAAGGTAACAAATCTCTCCTTAAACTTCAAGCACGGGAGCACGTGTGTGCTATATTTCTAGTAATTTTCGTATGCAACTGATACAATGTGGTTAACTTATAAAAATTATCTTAAGGTAAGTGCGGTTTTGCTTGACTTAAAATATAGCAGTGAGCTTAACGTATCCTAAATCTGAAAGGACAGTCTTGTATATCGTGCTATATATGCTTTCAGAATGGAGCAACTTGAGGTTAGATTGTTTTTAGTTCTAGTTAAATTTTGTTCATTTATTCATATCTGAAAATAAGGCCTGGGCCTTATTTTCAGCAATTTACCGGGCACGTTTTTTTAATTTTTTCAGTTGGGCAAATAAAAATGCCAAGGCTTAGAGTGAAATGATCGAGCACACTCATAGACTTTTAAGACAAAGGAACTCACAGTGGCTGTAGAACAGCATTTATCGTCGTAGTTCAAGAAATCATTTTAAGATTTGTAGTATAACGTACCCGGGTCGATTCAACATAGTTGAATGAGATAAGTTGAGCATTGTCCTTATTTTGCCAATGATCGTCAAAATAGATTAAAAAGAAAATCAATACCTACGTTTTGTTATTATTATATCTTACACAATTTTTAATTATTCGGATTGCGCTTCGACTAAACACAATTAGGGAAATTTGAGGGAAAGGTGCGTCATGTAAATTAAACCACAGATTCCTAATACGCTTAATTTATTGAAGAAAAATGTGCCATACTCCGTCTGGAATTCACGAGGGAAAAGAACATGGCAGAGAAAACCTCGATCCCAATTCCTAAACCGAGTTAAGCTGTACAACCTTTATTAGTATAACAATGAATTAAATTACTGTCTCACGCACCGCAATTTGTCGTTCCACACTTGTGACAATACTACAAGACATTCAAAACTGAAGAGTTTAGCATTAGTTAGCCAGACGTCGCCAGCAGGTACTGAGGTCCCATACGGGAGGCTACTCAGCTATAGTTGCAAATTGAGCCAATATCTCTAGTAAGACCTGCAGGCCGATTAATATATATTTCCTTCGTCATCGCTTAGCGATTGATTATATTATGTAAACACTTTTGTGATTGTATAGTATTTCTCTTGTAGGCTGTAAGATTACAGGAAACGGAAGAACGATTCAAATAGCTCATACCTTTACTGTTGCTTATTACTAATAGTCATTTCGATATAATATATTTCAATTCCGAATATATGGTTTTATTCTGTGTAATTATTGTGCACAGGCTACAAATCTTTTATCATTTCGGGTGCTTATAAGCAATTGGCATCAAGTCAAAAATCAAGGTTACAAAATAATGTTAATTTAAATTTCACATAGGTTTCATACAAAAACAAATCATTAAAAATATAACATTTGTTAAAAGAACGACTCAGGGTGCCTTGCTCGCAAGCTCACGATTTATAGCTAGAATAATCGCTCAGTCAGGGGAGGAAAATGTTAGTGTATTCATCAAGTCCCTTGCTTACATTACAATCAGAGTCATACTGAAACTAAAATTCCAGCACGAAAAGACAGACCGAAAAAGCAGTGTTAGTCACAGCATAAAACGATTTCATTAAATATATACACATACCATCAAATATAAATTATCCATGACAATAAATGAAATATTTGTGCAAATTATGTTTATGACAATATCAAAATATATACACAGGTTAATACCATCAAATATGAATTATCCATGAGAATAAATGAAATATTTGTGCAAATTATGTTTATAACAATATCAAAATATATACACAGGTTAATACCATCAAATATGAATTATCCATGAGAATAAATGAAATATTTGTGCAAATTATGTTTATAACAATATCAAAATATATACACATGTTGTGCCATCAAATATGAATTATTATCAATGAGTATAAAATATATAATGGTACAAATTATGTTAATAACAATATTATCAGTATCATTTTACCGACTTGTAATGACATATTGCAACACAGAAGCAAAACACTTCACCAAAATAAACCGTACACTCCGCTGGCTTCTGACTCTCTATTTTCCGTTCTCGAGCAATACCTTCCGGATCTTTTCCAAAAAACCTCGCAAAAACTCGACTTCAATTTATGACTTGATTTATCTCTTACATGTATAAAGGGTGTCTCAAAATATATACATATATAGGGTCTCTCAAAAATGATTGTATCAGGTCTAATGAAATAGTATTTTACAGAGGTGGGTTATCTCAGAGTGATGAAGTAAGAAGGAAACTTGAACGTAAACCTATTTTAGCGAAGATGAAAGTGAGCTAAAGGAAAGAATTATTAGACTAGCAAGTATTGCACTTCCTCTAACCCTAAAAACCTTTAATTTTTTAAAAACCAATCGTGTTGATTTATTTCGGATCAAAGGAGATAAAGGTGTCAATGGAAAAGGCTGGTATAGGCTCATTTCATAAGCCATATTCAAAATTTTAAATCAATCCGTTGAGCGGTTCTTGAAATATAAGAGTTTAAATATGCAGAATTCGATTCGTGGGTATTGATAGATCTCCCATCGGGCGCCTCCCGACGTGTGGTATGGGGCACGCTCTCTAGATATTGGCAGTACCAGGGAAATAAAATACCCGGGGTGAACAAAAACTAGCACAATGGCAGCATCTGTTCCCAGATTGGCCGGTTGCAAACGGCGTCTGACCCAGAATGGGCTGCCGATATACAAGCCAAGGTCTGGCATAAAGAAAGGCAACGGGATACCACCTTTATTATTCTTTCCCAAGGCAATAACATGAGTGCTTTAATTCAAAATTTTCCGGGGTTATAATAGTTTCCCATTCGGATGTAACAAATGTAACAAATATAAGAACAAACTTAAGAAAACCATTTAAGATAGGAACATGTAATGTAAGAAGCCTATTTTAGGCTGGGAAACTGGCAAACCTCACACGAGAAATGAACAGACTTGAACTAGATGTCCTGGGCGTTGCTGAGACCTGGTGGCCTAGTGTGGAAGAGTGCAATGTGGATAACGGAGCAATGTTCTACTCTGGTAATGAAGATCCAATACATAGGAAGGGTGTATGAATCGTTGTAACTAAAGAACCACTGAAAACTGTCGTGGACTTTGTTCCATACTCGGACCGTACTGCTTTATTCAAGCTCAGAGCCGAGCCAACCCATCTTAATATAATATAGGTATATGCACCAGCTGTGGATTCATCGGACCATGATGAGGAAAATTTTTATGACGAAGTCTGGGAATTGCTTAAATTGGCTAAAAACACATCAATATAATTATGGGTGCCTTCAATTCCAAAGTAGGTAAAGGCAGAGTTGAGGGGTTGGTTGGATCATATGGTATTGGAGAAAGAAACGAGAGGGTGATCGACTTTTGCAATTCTGCCCAGAGGAAAGAATGAAAATAACAAATAGATGGTTTCAACTACGCCCTCGCCAAATTTATACCTGGAAGTCCCCAGCGGACCGACTATATAATTTAGTGCGATACTAAATAGATTTCATCCTAATTAACAAGAGATTCAACTCAACCATCAAGAAGGCCGTCACATACCCTGGGGCGGATGTACCTTCTGACGATGTGTTGTTGGTGTGACCGTCTTGAAAATTTCCTTGTCAAGTCAAAAAAAAATCAACCACCCAACGAAAGGTGGCGTTGGAAAAATTGAGGGATGCAATAATGAAATTCGATATGTGTAATGAGATAAACACACAAATTCAAACAATAACATCGAATATTGGAGAATGCCGACGCAATCTCGGACAAAGATAATGGGCATGGCAACAAACTATATATATATAGAATATAGGACAAATAACAAAAACTAAAAATGGATGACGGATGAGATTTGGTTGTTAATGGATGAACGTCGAAAGCACAAGAACAAGACAGACAGCAGCATGTACAAAGAAATTCAAAGACTAACATTGAATAGCAAAAAACGAATGACTTAAACGTGAATGCTCAGAAATAGAATAGATGCAAAATCAACACGACGATTTTAATCTGCACAAAAAGCTGAAGGACACTACTGCTGGCATATATAAAAAAATTAGATCAACTGCAACAGTAAATAATAACAACCAGATAGTCCTCGACAGCAAAAAAAAGAACAAGGTCTGGGAAAGGAATATTGAAGAACTCTTTGACGACGACAGCTACTAGAACTCTCTAACCGGCCCATCGATCACTAAGGGTGAGATCGAAAACGCCATACGTAATTCAAAAAATAACAAAGCGCTGACCCAGATGAAATTCCTTCAGAAATACTTAAACTCCTAGATGAAAGAGGTATCACAGCACTACATAACGTATTTAAGACTATATATGAGACAGGTCACTACTCCAAACAGTGGTTGTGCTCTACTTTCATCCCTCTGCCTAAGAAGACCAATGCAAGAAGATGTGAAGATCATTAGCCTGATGAGCCACACTTTAAAAATATATCATACACCAGAGAATTTACAAGAAATGTGAAAGAAACATAGGCGACTCGCAGTTTGTGTTTAGACAGGGGTTTGGTACATGAGAAGCGATAGTTGCAGCATAAGTGCATAACCAAAACGGCTATGATCATAGAAAGGATGTGTATCTATGTTTCATAGACTATGAAAAGGCATTTGATCGTGTACAACACCAGAAATTCATGCAGCTCCTCAATAGGCTTAATATAGACCAAAAGGATATTGGAACCAAACAGCGCAAATCAAATTAGGCAATAATATGTCCAACGCCATACAGATTAGAAGGGGGGTACGACAAGGATATGTGCTGTCTCCACTCCTATTTAACTTATACTCGGAAGCAATATTCCAAGAGGCTTTGGAAGACGTGGAGCTGGGAGTCAAAGTTAATGGAGTGTGGATTAATAATATCGGCTATGCTGACGATACGGTCTTAATTACTGATAACATACACAACCTACAATAACTGATCAACAAGGTAGGAGAACTGAGCAAATCAATGGGCTTAAATATCAACATCAAAAAAACAAAGTTTGTGATTATCTCTAGAAACCTAAATACGTTTGAAAACTCCACCATAACATTTAACGCAGGGTCCATAGAAGGAGTAGACAAATTTAAATACTTGGGCATCTGGCTTTTCGAAGACTGGATATCAGACAGGGAAATAAATTGTCGCATTGAACAAGCTCGACAGGCATTCCTGAGGTTTCTAAGAGTGCTTGCCTGTACCGATTTCTGAGACTCAGATTCATTAAATGCTACGTTTGTTGTAACTGCAATTAATAAATTAGAGGCTTTATAGATGTGGCTGCATTGCAGAATCCTGAAGGTAACTTGGACGGCTAGATTGACAAACGAAGAAGGTCTAGGACGTGTTAACAGACAACGTGAACTGTTTGAATTGATTAAGAAAAGAAAAACGGCACATATGGGGCATACGAGTATAATGCGAAACACGAAATATCAATTCTTGCATCTATTGATCGAAGACAAGATCGAACACCGGAAGGGATCGGAAGGAAAAAATGTCCTGGCTGCGAAATATCAGACAGTGGACAGGGCTACGCAATATACAATCGTTGATAAACACCGCAAGGAATAAATAAACAATGGAAAATGTTACCGCAAACATTCATTAGTGGATACGCATTGGAAGAAGAAGAATTCGAAGCGCGCCTCGATCGGGGATGTCACGTAATAAATGCTGTCATTTCTGTCACTGTCATAGATAAATATATATCCCAAATCGAACTTCATATCTTATGACGTCACGCCTTTACAATATTCCAGCGGCGCTTTCTTATTTATTTTCGCCGATTTAGACTTCTCAGAAAAATCCGATTTTAGGTATATCAACTTAATATTTCAAGGTCTTTTCAATAAAATTATTTTTGAAAAATTGAAAATGAGCCTGTTCTGGATCCTTAAAACGTCATTCTCACGTTACCAAATGCAAAGTCAATGAATCCTGCTAGGTCTGTTAAATTAAACCGACCTATAGTAAAACACTGCTTTGAACAATTAGATACCATATTTTTTGGTTTAAAATATTTACCAGAGAGGCTCTACAGCATGGATGAAGAAGGTTTCAGTCTTACATTACATGACCAGCAGTCTATACCAGCTTCAAAAGGGCCTAAGAGGGGTGCATTTAGTGTCACAAGAGCATGGTGAAGATGTGACAATTGAACCTTGTGTTAATGCATTGGGAATCTCCATTCCCATAATGATTTTATTTAAAAGTCTGTATGAGCCCAAAGGGAAGCATGACAACTTCACTATTTGGTGAATGGTTGGAACACTTCTCAGAGTATAATCCCGCTGGAAAAGTGATACTGATATTCGATGATGCTAAGTGTCATTTTGACATTCTACTTATATGCAAGGCAGAAACACACGATATTGAGTGGCTGTGTCTCCCAAGCAACACAACTCATGAGTTGCAGCCTCTTGATAAGGATGTGTTTAAATCATTAGAACACTTCGAGGATGACGAGCTATTATCATGTTGGGACCAACATCCGGACCGACGTTTAAATAAGTACAGCTTCTCAGCAGTATTTGCACCTGTTTAGGGAAAGTCTAAGACAGGAGCCCATATTTATAACAAAGTGGATTCAAAGCTACGGGTATTTTCCTAGTGCCATACCTGCAGAAGCCTTTGCGCCATCCGCTCTATCGCGAAGACCTGCCGAACAAGATTATTCTTCTGATTCAAATTCAAATTCAAATTCTTTATTAACGCATATAGCATACAAAATATAAAGAGAGTAGTCTAAAATCTTAAGCAGTATACATTTACAAAAAAAAAACCATCTACCACTGCACTGCTTTTCTCACTTTTCCTCGGAAAACCCTAGAGCTGTCATTAAAAAAGTCAATTTCCTCGCACTTCTGCACTACACTGTTTGCTCTCATACACATACGAGTTATAGGTGAATTCACACTATAATTAGTCCTTTGAAAAGGAATATAAAACAGTGTTTTGTTTCTTGACTCCCTTGACGGTATATGAAAACCAACCAGTGCAAGAAGATCAGGTGTGTTAATTAAACAGAAGAAAAATGCTGCTTAAACAGTTCAGTAATGATTTGTGGATCATCTGTTTCAACATCATTAAAACACATGGATTTTGGATATTCAAGATCCCCCGTTTTGGAATTTATAAAGGACTTTTATCATGCAGTTGGCCTTCAAGGGTCTGTATAAAAGCTTGATATGAACTCTTGGATAAAATGCGGCATTGTGATCTTAAATTTGAAAACTTTGCATAGTTTTCCTCGGTCTTTAAGACTTTAAACATCTTATGAGCCATTTTCTTTTCAATTATTAAATTTTTTAATACATGATTCATCCATTTTGGAAATTTGAGTGTTTTAAATCTGGAAACCGATGTAAATTGAACAAAAATTTTATCCAGGATTTCATAAAACATAGACACTACATCATTGACATCGGCACATTCAGACAAAAACTCCAGTCAACCAGTGACAGACAAGTACATATATGGTTAAAATCTGCAAACTTATAATTAAGGTAAAAATAATCACACAATGGCGATATGCCAGGGTTATTAATCCTAAACAACACTCAAA
This sequence comes from Pissodes strobi, assembly GCA_016904865.1. NCBI lineage: Eukaryota > Metazoa > Arthropoda > Insecta > Coleoptera > Curculionidae > Pissodes > Pissodes strobi. The sequence continues at coordinate 189,510 of MU183923.1, forward strand.
TGCAGGGTGTGGTAAATCCAGTTTTAACAAAGGTTGGGGACATACATTAACAATTACATTTGGATGATTACAGAACATTAAATCTAAAAAGTTCCCATAAACATTTGGCATGGTTATCAACTGAAATAACTCTAGATAAGCAATACAATCCGCTATGGCTATTACTTCATTTCTTAGCACTCCTGTACGAACTGAACCAGTTTCAGACACCATAAGAACTGCATAAGAGAAAAACAAAAGCTTTCATAAATATCAAGAGATGAAACACCAGTAATATATGAATTATCCAATAGAATCTTGTGACAACCAATAGTCAATTTAATATAAAGCTGTTTAACATTTACAGTAGGTGCCGTCAATAAATGACATGAGAAACAATTCTTAATCGCTACCAACACACCACCCTGAGTTGTACATGTACTTGTTATTTCAGATCTGTCGCATCTAAAAACTAAATAACCATCTAAACCTAACTCACTAGTCAAAATTTCGCTATTTAAGAATGTTTCGGTTAACAAAATAATGTCATACTCCTCAGTACAAATATTGCGCATTAGATCAGACATTTTCGTTCTAATTCCTCTAACATTCTGGTAATAGAATCTTAACTCACCACTTAGGTCTCGTGATTGATCCCTGCTACCTAAAAATTTCCATTTGTGGTAGTCTCATTTACATTATAAGTAGCCTGGAACTTCCTCCGGAACAGGAATGGTCTATATATTACATTATGTGGCCAAAAATTGCTGTTATCAAGATCATTGAAGTAGCATTCACCAATTCCAATCATAAAGGATGTTGACGTTGATTTAGAAGGGAGTTCCTCTACAACCAAAGTCTTGTGTCCGGCAACATCAATTTTTGGTTTAATGTAATCAGATATTACCTATGCCGTCACTGTGTATGCAACTCTCCCCACAGCGATATGTCTCTTTCTTCTTTTAGGCTGAAACTTGCATCAGGTTTAACACAACCTCAAAGTAAGAGACAGCCTGCGAAAAAACATCGTTTAAAGTCTTGCTGGAAACTCCAGATTTACCTTCAAAGTCGTCTGATGTAAGAAGTAAGGCTGTTAATTACAAAACACGTGACTAAAGATTTGTTTAACACGGTGAATCAATAATATTAATCCAAAAAAAGCAATGGAAAAGTCCAAAAAAGACACATGGTTTTGTTATACTTTATCAAACAACCCGACAACTAGACATGCGTTCTTGTTGTTCATGTCAAATTTGGGTTCACGAAGAATGTTGTGGCTGGGCTTTTGATGATTAGGATGAGTTCATATACACAAAAGGGGTACATTTTGTGTATATGAACTCATCTTCATCATCAGAAGCCAAGCCACAACATTCTTCGTTAACCCAAATTTGACATGACCAACAAGAACGCATGTGTAGTTGTTGGACTTTTTGACAAAGGTAGCAAAACCATGGGTCTTTTTTGGACTTTTCTAACGATTTTTTTTTAGATTGAGATTATTGATTCACCGTCTTAAACAAATCTTTAGTTACGTATTGTGTTTTGTAATTAAGATCCTTTTTCTTACATTGGACGACTTTGGAGGTAAATCTGGATTTTTGCGAAAGACTTAAATGATAGTTTCCTTTGGGCCTTATTATCAGCTTATCCAGAAAGTGAAGCTTAGTTTATATATTTTACATATAGAAATTGTTTTTCCTACTTGGTTTAAGAATGCTTGTTTTGTTTATGTTTTAACAAGATACATGTTTAAGTTTTTATTTATGTTTTTTATTTAACCAAATCTTGTACAGTTTTTAAATACATAAAATATTTTCCTTAAGTGGGCCTGATTACCCTCCACTACATTACTACACTCACCGGCATAAAAAACCGGCCACTAAAAACTAGCCCGAATTTCAATAAGACGAAGTTTTTTGCCCGAACTTTGTAACACCCTGTAGGGTGCAGCAGTTACAGTGGCTATTGCTAAATCAAATCACATTGTAGCCTCATCTTTTGTGAGCATTTTGTTTTTTTAATCACGACATTATCTCTTTTTGTATTGGAGATATGCTGTTTTAAAACGAAAGTCTCGGCTGAAAATGCCATTATCTGTGACGGATGTTGCTCGTATTGTGGCCTTAATTGAGGATGGCCGAAGTCAACGTTATGTGTCCGATACCCTGGGTATACCTCGAACAACAGGCCAGGATGCCTGGAATCGGTATATGGAAACGGGAAATTTCACCAGGCGAGTGGGTTCGGGAAGAAAACGGAAGACAAATACAATTGACGACCGCTTTATTGTCTTGAATACTTTAGGAAATCGTAGAATTACAGCGGTTCAGAATCAACATCTGCTACAAGCCGTGCGTAGAACTCAAGTCAGTGAGAGAACAATCCGACGAAGATTAAAAGAAAACAGCTTGTCTGCGAGGAGGCCTGCCACAGGACCCCAGCTACTTCCAAGACATCGTCGAGCACGTCTTCAGTTTGCGCGTTTACATGTGAATTGGGATATTGAGCAATGGACTAAAGTTCTTTTCACGGATGAATCGCGGTTTTGCCTGCGATCGCCTGATGGTCGGGAACGAGTTTGGAGACGTCAAAATGAAAGATTTATAGACTGTGTAATTTCGGAACGCCTAAGTTTCAATGGAGGTTCTGTGATGGTGTGGGCGGGAATTTCTAGGGAGGCTCATACAGATTTAATCTTTGTTGAAAATGGCGCCTTAAATGCACATCGATATATTGAGGATATTCTACAGAACGTTGTTGTTCCCTATTCTCATTTTATCGGAGACGGGTTCGTATTAATGCAAGATAATGCGCGACCACACGTGGCATTAGTAGTTAACGAATATTTGGACGAAGTGGGTATTGAACGAATGGTTTGGCCAGCTTGCAGCCCTAACTTCAACCCCATTGAACATCTGTGGGACCAACTTCAAAGGCGCATTCGTCGTCGACCTGTTTTACCCGACAGCCTTCAAGATCTGCGAATTACACTTCAGGAAGAATTTGATGCCATTCCACAAGAATTTGTAACAAACCTGATTGATTCAATGCCACGTCGTCTAAATGAAGCGGTTTTGAAGCGAGGAGGCCACACTAGATATTAGTCCCTTACAATTAATTTATCTTTTTCTTATTTTCATGTTTTTGTTAGTTTTTAGATTAAACTTACGTTCTGATGTTTGTTTGATTTTTTTAAAGGTTTTTCCGAGGCGTTTGTTTTAAAGCAGCGTATCTCCAACACAAACGGAGATAATGTCGTGATTAAAAAAACAAAATGTTCACAAAAGATGAGGCTACAATATGATTCCAGTTAGCAATAGCCACTGTTGCTGCTGCATCCTACAGGGCAAGAAACTTCGTCTTATTGTTGCGCCCTGTATATGCTCAAAATAAAATCAGAATAAAAATTTCTGACGTAGCATCCGTTAAGAAGGAATCAATTTACAATTTAAAAAAAAATCATCAAAATCTAACGAGTGGTTCACGAGAAATCCAATTTTGAAATTTGGGCAAGTTTTTAGTGGCCGGTTTTTTATGCCGGTGAGTGTACATACATATACGTTTTATATATAACAAATCCTTCAATTTCATTGGAAAAACTTGTATATTCATATTTCTTTAAGGTGGAGACTCCCTCCTGAACGGACACTTTCGTTAGTATGCTCCCAAGAGAGATTTCACTGTATATGTATTTTTTTTACTTTTTTATTAGTGTTTTTTTAGATGCCATTATAGTTTAGTGGATTAATATATGTATTGTTGTGAATTATTTATTTACCTAAATTGTAATAATCTGGGGCGGTTGTAATAAGCAACCCGAAATGTATCACTATCTTTTATATCATGAAATACAAATAAGGCATCTTGGATAATAATTATGATTTATTTATTTTTTAATGTTTAATTTAGTTTTATTTTTAATTGTGATTTGATCAGATATTGTTGCCAGCAGTGTATATCTGTCATCTTGCAAAATGCTTCTCATAAAATTAAAAATTTAAAACTAAATATATTACAGTTTTAAATATTTTTTTCATATTTTTTAAGGCGGACACTCCCCATGAACGGACACTTTCGTTAGGAAGATTGTCGTTTTTTTTTTACTTTCTTGTCATTGTTTCTTCTTAGATGCCATCATAGTTTAGTGGGTTAATCTATGTATTGTTGTGAATTATTTATTTGGGTAAATTGCATTAATCTAGGGTGGTTGGAATGAGCAACCATCCTAGATACATCCACCATTCCCGTAATTTATCACTATCTTTTTATATCATCGGCATCTTCTATTGCATTTAAAATCGATACTGGTGGTGTTTTATTAGTGAAACATTCGCCTTTTTCATACTTTTTGTATATTCCAAGAATAATTGAGTTATCACTGAAGTTCTTATTATTTGAACTTTAAATTTTCTTTCATTTTTAATTGAGGACTGCGGATCAGGTATTGTTGCCAGCATCTTGCAAAAAGCCCTTCATAAAATCCAAAATTATTCAGTCTAATTATTGGCGGTAGGATTTGCCAGTGTCCGACAGCAAAATGTTATTGAGGTTAATGTACAAGGAAATATGATAGGCTAAATGCTTAGTAAAAAGCTCCAATAAGTATGGGAATGTAGAATCGTCTTCATTTGCTTTTCTCGGGTATGCCAACATAGGAAAAAATATTATAGCTTATACTGATACGCAATAGTAAATAATACCCATCTCTCCTTTCTATTAATTAATTACATATTAGATCAACGAACTCATGTCATTGCGACATGTTTCATTGTCCATAATTGGTTACGGTATTTCATTCGCCTTAATCGGTTACGCTATTTGAAAGTCCCCACTTAATTAATAATCTAGAAAATTGGAACAAGTAGTTATAAACTGAATTTATTTTATTATTATATACCTATGACAAAGAACTATGCACTGCGATCCTGAAATAATTCATCGTTTTCAACATCACGAAGCTCGTTCAATGTAATGGAGTTGGTAATGGAAAATTCATACGGCTTGGTCCATAAAATCTCTTAAATAATAGAAATTTTCTGTTACTTCATTGTAAGGAAAATGTGTTGTACCTGGATAGAATCTTAAGGGCTACTTGAGCTTATTTGGGATTATAGTATTATGGATTTGTATTTAATTCTTAACAATGATATATTCCCGATAGTTATCTTTATGTACAGGTTTTAGATGTTGAAAAGGTGTTTCATTTTATGCCGCAATATTTGAAGGGTCATCATAATTTAGATTCAATGGGTAACTATCATTTATCTTTGGAAACTTTAAGCAAAAACATAGGATAATAGTCAAATTGAATCTGAAATAGTGAAGTGGTATACTATATAAAAATGTGCTTTCACACGAGTAATGCATAAAAATGTCCAAATGAAAGTGAACAGGCTTTATAACTTTTGAATGTTTTGGGTTACTTTGGGTTAGAGATGTTCATAAATATTTTAAAACTTGTTTTAATTTTACTGCCCAATTATCCTTTATGCTGGCAAAATATTCAATACTTTGCTGACCCATTATAATTATTTGGTGATCTAATTTTACTGCTCGATTATTTGTTTACCCAAACTATTAAACCTTTTGCTGACCAATCAAATTTAAGCCTATTTAAATGTATACGTTTTATTTCAGGGCCAAAATTTTACGGTCAAATGCGTCACTTTAGAAGGCAATGGTGGTATCGGAGGGAAATACACCTACAGTTGGACCAAGAACAAAGAGTTGCTGCCAGTAAAAACGGATAATGAAAGATATGAAACTCTGTATCCTGCTGGCACAATTCTTCAAATCTTCCGAGTTGAGGTAAGACTAAACATATCAACAGTTGGTATGAAACATTTTTTTTTCTAAAGCATAAGATTAAGAAATCTTAAAGGAAAATACTTCACCTAAAATGTTTTTAAAATAAATTATTTACAACAAATTTAGAAAGAACATCGCACAATAAATCTGCAGATGAGCGTGACATGAAGTGAAAAGGTGATAAAAAATTTCCCGTTTTTCAATTATAAATCTAGATAGTAATAATATTGCCGAAGTTGAGCCAAATCAAAACGAAAGCAAACAAACTAAACTTCACCGAAAACCTTCTCCTCAAAACAAGAATTTACAATTATTATTCCCTCTACTCAACTTTGTACTTCCATATAATTATTGTTTCGTAAAGCTATCTGGAGAGCTCTGTCCAATGAAGTCTATCTAAATTTATGTTTATAATGTCACGCCAAACTATTCCGGCACCAAAGCCTTTTGTACTCTCAACGGTATTACTATCGTAAACTGTTTGAATAGTTGAAGTTCTTACTAGCCCCGTACAGACCGCAAATACTAAGGTATATTATGTCTTATGGCTAATGCAATTGGATGTTGGAACCGAAGATTGAGGTTAAATTATTTTGTAAGTATAGGGAATAGACCCGAGAAACTTTGGCTATATTGATTGAGAAACGGAAGACCCTTGACTACTATCTTATTGGAATATAGGACTGAAGTTTCTATATTTATTTTATGAAATGTTAATTCTGTCTTATAAATTCCAAGGTGAATCAATTAAGAGGAAAAAGCACTGACCCTATACTAACTTTAAATTTAAGGCTGAGGATGAGTATTAATTGCTAACTAATTATTGAATACAATAATATAGCACAAGTGGCCGAAATGTTAGCAGATGACGTTATGGCTGTGAACTCATGTTGGCACAAAATTGAAGGTGGGAGGCCAAGAATTATTACCCGAAATCTTTAAAAGGATAAAGTCGAAGTGGACGAATCCTAACAGATTACGTCATGGCTGAGAAGTTATGGTGGCACCCAATTCAACCTAAAAAATGGCATAGCTCACTTCGTCGAAAGTATACTTTTGCAACTGCTCATCCCATTTTGCCCAAGTGACAGATGTCATGTGTCAAATTTGACAGATGGTGTAACCCAAAAAATGACGTTGCCTTCTGCCTGAAAGGAAAAATTAGAGATGACAGATACCATAACCTAAAATTGGAATAGATGACGTGGCCGAAAACTGACAGATGATCTGTATCAAATTTCAAGTTCATAGATGGCATACGGCTTATAAATTATATACCTCAAATGATCTGCAAATTGATAGTAAGCTCTATTTAATACTTAGCTTAAAATGCAGCATTTAAACGAATGGTACCAACTTCGTAGTTTTTCGGTTGGCCTAGTAATCAAGAAGTTGCGGGTTCGATTCCCTGCTGCCAAGGATTTAATTTAAAAAATATTTAGGTATTACCTTTTTTCGCGGATGACGTCATAATCAAGGAGCTAGGGCACACAATATGAACGGATCGAAAGTAATCAATAAAATTATATGAGCCAAGTGTCCTGTGATGGCCGGGAATTTCTAGCGAGGCGAGGTCACGGGGAAAAGTGCGCGGTGCAGGAGAATTTGTGATGGCAAAAAATTCAAGCTAAAGAATAGTATAGCCCACTTCGTCGAAAATATATTTTTGCTACTGCGCATCCCACTTTGCCCTTGTAACAGATGCCTTGTGTGAAATTTGACAGAAAGATGTAATCTAAAAAATGATGTTGCTCACGTGGAATAAAGAATAAGAGATGAAAATAACATAACCTAAAACTGGAGTAGTTTGCGTGGCTGAAAATTGACAGATTTCAAAAGACAAACTTGACAGATGGCATAACCTATGGCATGTTTACAGATACCTATAAAAATGGTTTAGCTCACTTGATCTAAAAGCTATAATTTAATGCAAATGCAACATTAAACGAATATTGCCAAGTTCGTCAATGGACTAGTTGATATTAGGTTTGCCTAGCATTTCAGAGGCTAAGGGGTCGATTCCTTGTGATGCCAAGGGTTTTATTAACTTAAAAATTATTTGGGTGTTAAATTATTTCGAGGATAACGTCATAATCGAGGAGTTATGGCAGAGCCGGCTTATAAAGAAGACGAAATAATTTGACAGTCCATTTTTGTACAAAGTACTTTTTAGTTAATATAAATTTAAGAATAATGCATGTTACACATTGTTGCGAAGAAAATAATCTATTATTGTCATTAAAGGGAAATTCTAGTTAACTTTTTTCCGACTTTTTAAGCAACTCTGTATGATACAAAAATTATTTTACCGTAAACTGCTCTTCAAAACATTTTAAGTATCTCTTATAACTAGCAAAATATTTAATGTATATATGGTTCTCAAAATACTTGCAATTTTTGCGAAAGTCCCTCTTAATCTATTTTAGTCCATTATTTTCAGAAAGACGTGCGTTATTCCTGTCTAGTTCAAGACAGCACCAGTTCTTCCGAAAAAAGCATTCAGGTATACGTTCTGGACAGAGAAGGAGTTCACACTTGTCCCAAAGAATCCAATTATGACCTGACTTGGCCTGAAACTGCCCCTGACACAGACTACATCCAGGAATGTCCAAAGGACTATTCAGGCATTGTTTTGAGAAGGTGTATGCTCAGCGATGGTAAGACGCCTACTTGGGGCATACCCGATTTTTCGCAGTGCACTAGCAAAATTTTGAACAACGTGTATGAAAAGGTACGTTTAAAATGTATTTATATATTATTACGATCCAACTATAACAGTTTATTACAGTAGATTAATATATAATAATTTAAGAACTTAAGTTTGATCATCACCCTGATTCAATTAAATAGGAGGCGTAACGCTGGCTGAGTGACTCCAAAGCCCATCAACGAAGGATAAATACGAATTGAAGTCTTTTTAGAGAGCGGGCATCAAATTGGAATTTAAGGCAATTTTATTTAACGGCGGCCTAAGGGCTTTGGCTAAATTAACTTTAATTCATTTTAGGATAAATTTGGTAAAAGAGTTCATAGACTGAATGTAAAGTAATAAGTCAGTCAGAGGCGTTTTGTGATTAAGAATTTTTTTGGTTGAATAATTTTTAAGACCATTTTATGAGATCGACTAATTTCGTTATATTTAATGATTTCAACAGGGTAGGTAAAATTTCACAAGTAAAATTGTTTTAACTATCCCAGACTACTACTTTTCCCTATATAGAATTTCACAAATTTTATATAATACACTCTTATACATAAATTCGACAGTTTTTGAGCTATGTATGCATTTTTAGTTATACGTTGCACTTTCTCTAAATCTTATTTATTTCAAGGTGAAGCATTTTCCATTATAGATATACTCTTTTCGAACCAACATATTGTAAACTAGTAATTCTATTCACAAAAAGAACACTCTGTCTAAAGTTTGAACTTGATACTTGATCTTGAAAGAGAATTATTATGCTTATTGTCTAAACATGTTTTTGAAAACATTCATGACAAACTGAGTAGACGACAACTTGATCAAGTTCGTAGTACCTCAACGGCAAACGCTTACTGGCATCAAGTTCAAGCCCTCCAGTCTTGTACATGAATGGCAAATGCTTACTGGCATCAAGGGCAAACCCCCTATTATATAAAATACGTCAGTGAAAAGTAGACCACTCAGTTATTAGATTCAAATCAAGTTAACCATACCAATATAAAGTGAATAAAGGGAATCACTTAAAATCAACGCAACTTAAAGTGCTATCAAAGAAACCTCAAATTACCTCCAGGAAACCTCAACTTGCCTCAAGAAAACCGAATAGGTCGCGTCCAATCAGTCTTCGACGAATAGTCATGCGTTTCACACCCTTTTGATATTTTATACGAAACCTGATCATCAATAGATTTACATTTGCTCTAAGTCCAATTAATTTGTACTACACTTGATCATCAATAGACGTACATTTGTTTCGAAACTAGCATGTCTATCATCTGTGCTATGCAACCTGAAGAGCACAGGGAATTATGACAACCAAATATTCACTGTGACACGTGGTGGAGGTCGCCGTTCTGATCCCTCATACCAAGTGGTAGAAGCGCCATTCCAGTTTGTTGTGATCTTTGGTGCCGGTTATTGAAAGCACCGTTCTAATACCTAAACCCCAGATACGTCACACACACTATACAAATAGCAGCCAAATGGAGACCCATAGCAAAATTTCTGAACTGAGTAGGGGTTGGCATGGGTGACCATTGATTGGAATCCAGGACCGAACTAAGCCATACACAGGGCCAAGACTAAGTGCTTTGAAATATAACCTACCTCTATCTATGTAAGAAGCGATATGACTATTCGAATATTGAGGACCACTCGTTAATATTTAGAGATGCTCCGCTCATCGTAAATCAGTTTTAATGGCTTCTACAAAAGAGCTTTTTGATAGTCGCTAACAAATTTTTATTCATTAGGGAGATTCTTTTCTTTTCAACTTTTTGACCGTAAACGACGTTTTTTGCATTGGGTACCAATGCAAGCAGAAGGCGGGAATGTGTAAACTAGTAATCCTATTCACAAAAAGAACACTCTGTCTAAAGTTTGAACTTGATACTTGATACTTGATACTTGATCTTGAAAGAGAATTATTATACTTATTATCTAAACATGTTTTAAAAATATTCAGTAAACATTCAACAAATTTTAGTACAAAAGAGCGAGCAAACTGGGTAAACGACAACTTAGCCCAGTTCGTAGTGCCTCAAGGGCAAACGCTTACTGGCATCAAGTTCAAACCCTCCAGTCTTGTACGGCAATGGCAAACACTTACTGGCATCAAGGGCAGAGCCCCCGTTTATCCAGAACTAAAGTTCTACCGTTTCGGGAAAGGCCCTGGGTGATCTTTTACTTAAAATACGTCAGTTAAAAGTAAACCATTCAGTTAATTACATTCAAATCAAGTTAAACGTATCAAAATGAATAAAGTAAATCTCTTAAAATCGACGTAACTTAAAGTGCTATCAAGGAAACTCAACTTGCCAGTCTTCGTCATGCGTTTCACACCCTTTTAATATTTTTTTATAGGAAACCTGATAATCAATAAGTTTACGTTTGCTTCGAATCCAGTTAATTTGATTCTTATCATCACCATCTGAGCTATGCAACCTGAAGAGCACAGGGAATTATGACAACCAAATATTCACTGTGACACGTGGTGGAGGTCGCCGTTCTGATCCCTCGTACCAAGTGGTAGAAGCGCCATTCCAGTTTGTTGTGATCTTTGGTGCCGCTTATTGAAAGTACCGTTCTAATACCTAAACCCCAGATACGTCACACACACTATACAAATAGCAGCCAAATGGAGACCCACAGCAAAAATTCTGAACTAAGTAGGGGTTGTCATGGGTGACCATTGGTTGGAATCCAGAACTGAACTAAGCCATAGCCAGCCTAAGTGCTTCGAAATATATCCTATATCTAATTATGTAAGGATATTGAGGACCACTCGTTAATATTTAGGGAGGCTCCCTTCTTTTATATATACTCATCGGAAATGAGTTTTTGATCGTTTCTACTATAAAAGAGCTTTTTGACAGTCGCTAACAAATTTTTATTCATTATGGATATTTTTTCATTTTCAACGTGTTGACCGTAAACGACGTTTTTGCATTGGGGACCAATGCAAGCAGAAGGCGGGAATGTGTAAACTAGTAATCCTATTCACAAAAAGGACACACACGAAGGTCCGTGTTGATGTGATTGGCGCTTGAGCAATCGGTATCTTATTAATACACACGAAACAAAATAGAATGATCTCGTATGATACTTTGAGTCCAAAGAGGATACTGTCCATCTTATCAGATCAATAGTAATTAATTCCTTTTTATTCAATATTACTTTATAACGGAATAATACAAAGCTTTGGGCATTACAATGGCTCTAAATAAAAGCTTTTTATATTATTTATATAGACTTTTATGCACTATTGGATCGCCCTATTTGTATGAAGGCAACTAAAACTCTATTCAATAATGCACGAAAACAAAATCGATTAAAAACGTTTTAGTTGAGAAAATTAGTTAGCAGGAAGTCGACATTCTTAGTAAATTAACGTTTAGAATGTCGAATGGAGACTGACAACATAATCGTTAAACTTCTGAAGATATATCAGCACTGCGAGCATTAAGCTTTTACTTCCAGCAGAAGCTTAATATGCAAGATTTCATTTGTCCACAAAGTTTGTTCAAAGATTTAGAGCAAATTCTAAGCGCTTTCTAATAATAATATTAGCGTTTGGTACCCTTTTTGTCCGGATAAGTAGTTGAACTAACATTATGCAACTTCGGCAAACTTCAGAAACAGAAAATAACTCGGAGTTATGTTAAATTAGGGTTTAATAGTGCAAGCAGATGATGCTGACATTTTGATATATTAGTAGGTAGTTTATATAAACATGTAAGAATAAAATTGCTGTGGCTGAGAAATGCACCGAATGTTATTTAATACCAAAAATATTAAAGCAAAATATAATATGTCTGGTGTCATATGTGACAAAACATCAAATTAGTTTCATGTTTAAGTTGTTGTAGGTAAAACATTTCTAAATCCTGTTTCGCTTTTCTTCATCAAACTTCAAACCTCCGGACCTGAAAGCACATGCCCAACTTTCTAAAAATTTAGTCCTTGCGCCTGCGCCACCCAATGTCCTTCAATTGTATAACGGCATCTTAAGGAGAGAGTGTCGTTTCAAAGTAGGCTGAGGTGTGTCATACCCTCACGTTTTCTTAAAACTTTTTTTTGCAATCGCATTTCTCACTTGGCCTTCTGAGCAGGTTTTCGTAAATCGTCAGTGTTTTTTTTTCTTTATAGCTATTTATCAAGATGTGTGATCGGCAAAAATAGCAGGATCTTCTCTTGAGCCTTCAGTCTGAAACCATCTTATATTTTGTTGAAGGGGAAGACTCAGAAGAAGGTGAGGAAATCGACCACCTTTGCATAGGGACTGGCCTGATCATGAAGATGAAGCAAGGGATAAGGAACAGAGATAGGTATCAAGAAATGGAAGAAAAGAAGGAAAGAGCTCGGGAAGAAGAAATTGAAAATACATTTTATTTTACAAGCAAACACCAAATAAATAAGCTAGGACTAAAGTGGTAACAATAGAATCCGCTTGTCAGGTGTTAATACTTATGGAAAGGGTGTTAAGACATCAATAGAATGATTTTAGATTTTTCTAGACGACGAGATGAGAGCTGAAATTCTAAAAAATGCGAATTTAGAATTACCGAAGAATAAGAAGCATGAAAAAATTTGCCACATTCATGGGGGAATAACAATTCGTTGGCTTAAGCGCAAAATGTCGTAACCCCAACCATAACAGTTTTACAGGGCAGACAAAACTTCAAAGGAAGCAGGTTTTTTCTTGTTTCTTTTATCTAAATTGGGTACTAACTAGGTAGATGAATTTCTCTCTCTTCTAACTTTCTTTCTATTAACGCGTGAGCGGAATCTACTTCCATTTGTGAGTGACACTTTACCAAATATTTTTGGAGAACGGTCACACCGTGTGTCACAGCAAAATTAAGAAGTATGTTCGCCAGTAACAACATTCATGGTTTGATATTCACAACCATCTAAATAAATTATCAAAGATTTCTTCTCCTTACAACAAAATTCTTCCGAATGTTTTATTATACAGGAAGTTAATGATGATGATACCAGTTCGCAGTTCTAGAAGCAGTTTACACAATGGTGATTACTAAAATTATAAATAGAAAAATTGTGATGTTGTAATTTCGCATATAACATTGAACACAATTTAAGTACCTGCACATCTATAGCAAAAACATAACATTCTTTGCTTAATGCAGCTGTCTTGTCATTGATCTTCTCACTTTTAGCATGTTCTTTTTTTCTATGTGGTGTTTGTATTACTCTTCCAAAAGTTGTACTATTTTATAGGAACAAAAAAGATCACATGGATCTTTTTTTGGTTGTTGGATAGAAATACTCGTTTTAGTTAATAATCTCATGAAGGCACAAATCGAAAGTGGCAAACTTAGTTGTTCCGTGCAGTGACTTATGGATTTTTGTTTTATTTTTAAAAACTTCTTCAAAACTATAGTTCGGTTGTAATAAGATCGTAATTTGGGTATTGATTTTATAAAATCTATTATTATTTTTTTCATTATTTGTTTGTTGTTTCTTTGTTTCTCCTTTTTCAACATATGATTGAAACAATTTTTAACCGATCTTTCCTTCAGTCCTAATGTACCAAGAAACATTATTTACAGACTGTAAATTTTACATCATTATCTCGAAGATGGTAATAAAATGTTCCTTATCTCCTCGAATCTGTCCGAATATAGCATATTTTTTCTCTTCATAATGTACAAGAGATTTTAAGTATTTTTTTTTATTGCCGCAATTTAATTTCCAAAACTCTTACCTTTTCGATAATTTTATCACACGATTTTGCGAGTGACTTGCACTTACAAAAAACTTACATTTTTCTGGCAGCCCTTATCACTTTTTGAAATTTTCATCCTGTTTTCTTTCCCATTGATTCTTAACTTCTGATTTATTTCTCTGCTCCATGTTTACGTGTCTGTTTTCCTTTTTCTTTTAATGGAATTTTACATTTTAATATTTTCGTCTCCATTCTCTTTCCCCTCATCATGTGAATCTGTGCTGCTATTTTCAAATTCATCTGGCACGTAATCAGTTTCGGCTTCAGTTTCAAATGTTTGTTCATTATTACCCTCGAACTATTCTGCATTATTATCTGCTAACAGTGTGATTTTGCCACTATAAAAGATTATAAATTTTATTTTATCTGCTGCATTTAGCAACAAAAGATTCTATATTTTGTGGTAAGAATTATTTAGTATTAACTTCTTCGATTAATTAATTATAAATTCATTTATTAGATTTCCTGTCAATAAGTTTAGTGGACTTTCAGTTGCAGCATTTATTCATATTAATTAATTATACATACGGTTAATAATACATAATATGTATTAGCTTTTATAACACTGTTGTTGCAGTGAGTGGCTATCCTGATTATCCTTTTCTTATGTTGTCCTTCAGCACTTTGTGACAGTGTTGTTTTAGAGTGGATAATCCATTGGCTCGCTTAGGTGTATCAAACCACTAAAATAAGAATAATTGTGATATTAGTTTAACTCTGCTTAGTTATATTATAATAATTGTGTTCACTTGCAATTCTGTATTTAGAAACTGAGTTAATAACCTACCTTTGATCCTCGTTAGATCGGCTAAATACATATACTACTTTCGGTTTGAATATTTCACTTCTAATCTGAGTTTGATATGGCTTTAACTTGTTGGGGTCACTGATTTGCTTTGAGATACTGCTGTTGCTTTATCATTTCCCTGTCAATTCGAGAAATATTGTTAATTATTACATTTTTCTTTTTCTTCAATAGTAAAAACTAAAACCTGTTGAATATTTTCTTCTAAGATTTGTTGATTTCTGCATGGATTGCTTGTTTGCTCTTCTCATGGTGATTTAGAGCCTATCCCTCACATATTTCCCCGTGCTTTTCCCTTATTTTTCTTCAATTTTCATTCAATCGTCAATGTTTGTTTTTCTTTATTAAGTTTTAGTGGATTTTCACTACCGGGTTTTCACGACCGGGTTTCACTACTTTGGGCTGAGAGTTCTCCCTCTCGAGCAGGTGACTTTAAAGTCTAAAGTGGCATCGTTTCTATTATTTTCATGACTTATCATTGTTGGCCGTAGCTTTTATTAATTTAATTGTTTTTCTTGCCGATTGATATAATATCGTTTTTATTATTTTAATATAAATTGAGCATTGTTGGCCAATATTTAGAGCTTTAGAGTTGTATTAATTTTATGAACTCTTTTATTTTCTGTTCGATTGATATTGTAATCTACTAAAAAGCATAAGCTACTAAACAAATATCACCCTGTCGCAAGTTTGAACTTGAACTTGGAGATTGTTATATAAACATTAAAGGCAAACTATAAACAACGCGAGCAATCAACGGGAGCGACTTTGAACCTTATGCATGCAATGATCATCACTTTGATTTATATAAATACGCTACCGAACCCTCAGTTCGGCAGACTTTGGTCTCACCTCCAGCTCCCAAGGTTCGTCACTTGACGAATGCCTTCTGGGTTCTATCCGCTCCTAAAGTAAGCCATACGACTGCCCTAGGTTCCATTCCTTTCCTACCAAACCTGGCACCGGTTAGTCACTTGACGACTGCTAGGACCAGCGGTTGCACAACCTCCATAGTAAAGTCTTGACAAGAAGTTTGTCAGAGTGTTGAGAAAGACAAGTGTCTAAATAGTCAGTTCAAAAGTTTAGTGAAATCTCGTAGTGCTCTTAAATAAAACCCAACCCTTAAGAAAAACTATAAATTATAAGACAGTAAACAAAGACCTATAAACAGTACCTCAAGTCGAGAAAACATGCGCACCGTAGTAATCGGGTATAATAGAATCTCATTTTTTCTGACCAATAGTTGTTGTTAAAGTTTTATCGTTAATACATTGTTATTGTTATAAACTAAACGTGCTTACTTTATCATCTCTTCTTACCCCACGTAACGCGATCCCGGTCTACCTCAGTTACCCCCCGGCATGCTAAACAAGGCGTGTCCTCACGAGTAGGACATCCAGTGGTAGATTAAAGGAAGCATTGAGACCCCGTCATTGTACTAATCGCGACGAGGCTCTTCTCTGAGAAGTTATTCTTTGAATAAACGCGCTACCCCCTAAATTACTCGTGACAATATAATTAATAATATTATTATTGCTGCATTTATAATTGGGGCAACTACTAGTTGATGCATTTGGATTCACATATCTGTATTAATCTTAAGTACACTAAGGTGATCACTTCGGAGAGTAGAGCTTAGAGTTTTTAAGTGTAAGGCATACAGTACCGAGTTTACCAACAGAGTTGGTCTCAGTACAATCATCATATTGAACAATCATCATTAATTACTAAATAGTTTTGTTATGGTAATTCCTATGTTTTTAAATCTCACTGTAAGATTGTTGCCGTTTTAAATTTAAAAGATAAACCTATAAGCCAATAGATCGAACCGTAAATTAAGATTGTGTTTTCTTGCTTAATAAAACGAGCCTAACAACCCCGCTTAACCCCAATGGAACTTTTTCAGTTTAGCTGGCAGAACTGGTGGCGCTCACGAACTCCACACCTGGAGCCGGGTATTGCACAGGTTACTCTCCGGTTTTAGGTTTGTTGTAATTAAACTCCTTTCCCTTTTTAACATTAATAAGAAATTCGTGTTCCTATAAAAATATATTATTTAGTACAAATTTTTTAATGCTTGCCATACCACTGGAGTGAAGCATGGGTTGTGAGATTGATATTAACCTCAATTACTGCAGGAATATAAGCAAAAATATTCTGGTCAATTCATCTACCTACCATCAAATAGGTTTCTTAACCAAAATAATGGTATTCACTATGGGTTACAATCTCGGTGATAATGTGTCGGAGGCAAGTTTCGTGGGTGCCACCCTCGAGGCAGTGGAGGGGTCACATTGATCGGATGGCTGGGAAGCCAGCAAAAGTGTGTTGGTGATTAGATCCTTCTCGGCTTCTGTTTCTCCAGCTGTATTAAAAGCAGCATGCTTCGCAATGTTGCAGCCCAAATATCGTATGCTATTTTGGCCTATTTGCCATACAAAGGAGAGTAATAAGCTTGATGAGCAATCTAGGTTACAAAGACGATGGTAGAAGTGGTTTTGTTACCCTAAAAATGTTGGCAATACCGGCCCTCTCTCACCTAACATCTTTAGGAAGGTGTCGGGATGGCTCTGGCTATCAGGCGGTTAATCTTTTCAATATCATGCTAATAGTGTTAAAGGCTTGCCTTATAAGTTATTTCAAGGCAAAATAAGGGAGATCCTTATTGATAATTACAGAATTGTTATCTTTTGTGTTTTGGTTTACTTTTAATGATTCTGTATTTGTTTAATGATTTATCGTGAATGTGTTTTACCTAGATATTGGTTTGTTCATAACCAGTACAATTTGTGCATTTTACTAGATTTAAATCTAATGGGACACTCTGTATTTGTTATAACTTTGTCTGTTAATGCACAGAACCAACAATATCTATTTATTAAATATTCTTATTGTAGTCTAGTACAACCTACTAATTATTTTTCAGTTTGAGCAACTAAAGCTAGGCTACGCAACCTCAAGCCTGGAACAGCTGTTTCTTGGGTTTTTGAACTACGTTTCCACTGTCGAATTGCGACCAGGAGAAGGTGCCAGAATATTATTCTTAGTCAAGGAAATATTGGGGTTTCTTGGACAAATAAAAATCGGATCTCGTGCTATCTCCAATTTGGCATACACAATTTTTTCCGTGATGGATCTCATTTCTTCGTCTCCTGATGCCCTGATACGACCAAAGGTAATTTGCATTAACATTATTTTAAATGTGGAATTTTTTAGATGTAGTGCTACAAAATAGGATAATTTTGATAACATAAAGCTTGTAACTATAGTAAACTCAGTGAATGTGGGTTCATTTGAAAAGAGTAAAATAAAGGAAAGAAACGGTACATACAGAAAACCTACTGATGAAACTCTACAAGATTTGTTGCATGATGAAGCATACCTAGAATGTCAACGTATTGGTTGTGTTCTAAAGTCAATAGCATTATCAAGACTATTTTTTAAGATGCCCCCAATTTAATTTTTATAGTAATTCTGTTCTTAAAGAAACTGCTCTTTCGGCATCATACTTAAGTTTCGGTTTATATTTTTGCTAAATTTCCGTGTTTCGTTCTAAGTTTTAAGGTAAGTACCTCGATATTTTTCAATGTATTTCTATATTACTTGATACTTTCTGCATTTACACCATATTTTATAGAGTATTTAGATCATATTGATTAGTATTTCACTTAAAATTAACATATGTTTTTTGGAAGAAAATGCAAAACATATCATGATGTCAGTTAGGGATACAATGGACACTTGTATATTGTATCCCCGACCCCGTGCACTGTATCCCCGACGTATTCATCCTATCCTCGTGAATGCTGTTTTTCCAAACATAGGTATGGGTTTTGTTTCAGTTGGTACGAAAATACGAAGGAACAAACCAATACAGTTTTCCTAAAGAAGATTTGCGAAAAGCGGTAGAGGATGTCCTAAATAACGTCGGCGGTTTGCGACAAGTAGGTAAATTACACAGCCCTACAAAGTCCCGCTTGTCAATATTTTTTTTTATTTATTTATCCACGGATAAACCACTTTACATATCTCACTATACAATCAAATAATAATAGACAATGCAAAATTAGTCAAAATACTTATATAAACTCAACTTATCTAAAACAGCCTTCTAACATCACATTTAAAATTTTTAATCGGTTTACCAAAAATACCAAGACGGTCCTGGAAAAAATTGAATGTTCTAACAATTCTAGCCAGGGGACCACTCTGCCCATAGTTGATCATGTGAAATGGTACTTTAAAAGTTTCAGTATGCCTGCTAGGCCTAGGCGGTACATTTAAATTGATCAACCTCAACAGATCAGGACAATCAATTACAGAGTTCACAATCTTGTGCAAGAAACACAAATCTGCACATGTCCTCCTGTCTTCCAGAGAAAGCAACCCCAGTTGAGATCTCAAAAACTCATATGAGTACTTCTCTCTCTGAAGCTCCGTTCTATACCCAACAATTCGTAAGAATTTATTTTGCACCCGCTGTAACATATCAATATGTGTGCGATAAGAAGGAGACCACACAACAGAACTATACTCCAGGATGGATCTAACCAGAGAGCAGTACAATAGTCTAAAAGTGGGTATGGAGAATTCACACGATTGCCTACCAACAAACCCCAAGATCTTTAAGGCGCGTGATGTAATCGCTACAATATGAGAGTTGAAGGTAAGTTTGTGGTCGAGGAGAATTCCAAGATATTTTATTTCTGAAGACACCTCCAGATTATTGTTGTCAATTCGATACTGAAAAGCTATGAGGTTTTGTTTCCTGCCGAAGGATATTTGTTGACATTTTTTAACATTTAGGTCCATTTTATTAAGTTTACACCAATCAGAGAAGAAGGAGATGTCTTCCTGAAGAAGAAGAGCATCTCTAAGTGAATTTACTGGTCGAAAAAATTTAATGTCATCAGCAAACATTAAAAATTTGCTCTGGTTGGGCATAAAGAAGCCAAGGTCAATCAGAAAAAGACTAAAAAGGATAGGGCCACAGTGCGATCCCTGGGAAACACCGGATGGAACATGTATCTCTTTGGGCACAGAACTGCCAATTTTTACCATGTGAGACCTGCCAGTCACAAAGCTCTTGAATCATGATAGAAGCGGACCTCTAATTCATATCGCCTTAAGTTTCAGAAAGAGTAGATGGTGGTTGACCCTGTCAAATGCTTTAGAAAAGTCAGTATAGACAGAGTCAACCTGCCATTCCCCATCCATTTGACTCAAAATGAAATTGTAATACAGCACCAAGTTGGTCTCAGTGGACCTTCCCCTAAAGAACTGAAACTGCTCTAAGTTAATTACCTGTTTCATATCCCATGACAATCTCTCACAGACAAGCCTGTCCAAGAGCTTACGTATTTCAGACTGATTGCACACTGCTCGGTAGTTTTCCACCTCAGTTTTTGGTCTGTTTTTGTATATAGGTTTAAGATAGCTAAGTTTTCAAAAATCAGCAAATTGACCAACACTAAGTGACAAATTAAAGAGTATTTGAATAGGTATAGAGATTGTGAAAATACACTTTTTCAAGAAAAATTATAGTATACCATCTGGACTGGTGGATCGTTTGGAGAGTAGCCGGGTTATACCCTCAAATACCTGTCCCGTAGAGAAACCGTAACTCCTGACCCCCACCAGCATTGGAATATTCTCGTAAGTAACATATATATGTTAAAAAGACAAGAGAAAATGGAATTGATAATGTATTTTTCACGCCCAACTTCAACAATCGGCAGATTTTTGGGGACGAAATGGAAAGGGCACTAGACAGTATTGTGTATGGGCTCACTCCAAAAAAAAACATGCAGTTAGCCTTCCAATTCGCTGTCAAAAATTCACTAAGAATACCAGACTCATGGACAATTAAAGAAATGGCAGGTGAAGATTGATTTTCAGCCCAAGACTGTCAATCATAAATACGGAGGCCACATCTCTTGCTCGTATAACTGCGTTCAACAAAACTGTCGCAAGTGAATTTTTTGATAAGCTCCAATGTGCGAAAAAAGGTATCACTATCAAGTATGGCAAATTTTCAATCTTGATGAGACTGGCGTCACCACAAGGTTGTGGGAAAGAAGTGGGAAAAGCAGGTCGTTCAAGTTACATCCAGAGTACGTGGTGGACTGGTAAAGTAAGTTGGCATAATTGTGCGAATGGAAATGGTTTGCCACCAATATGGGTGTTTCCCAGAGTACGCTTTGGCGAGCACCGCATGATGACTGGGGCAACGACGGGATCCATGGGTCTTGCGCACAATGACATCAGACAATTTACATCGGGTCTTGAAATTATTTGCAAAAAATGTTAGATGCAACAAAGGTAACTCTGTGCTATTGCTAATGGATAATCACGAATCCCATCTCAGTGTTGAAGGAATTAACTGTTGCCAGGACCACGGAATAACAATTTTTACATTACATCCACACACATCCAACAAGTTACAACCCCTAGACCGCTGCATATTTGGACCCTTTAAGCAATATTTCAGTGAGGCTGTGAACTCGTGGATGTTATCGCATCCAAATGAGACTATTTCAATATATTCCCTGCCTGAGTTGTGTTTCAAAGCTTGGGATCGAGATGTTATATCAGAAAATGTGAAGTCCGGTTTCCGCAAATGGGCGATTCTCCCATTTGACAGGAATATTTTTCAAGATCATGAGTTCCTCTGGTCTTCTGTTTCAGACCGTCCACCTCCAGAACTTGAGGAAAATCGTAAAACATCAGCAGAAAATGTTTCTAAAACCAGTGCTGCAACAACATCAATGACTAGTACCATAGCAGTTCCTTCTACCAGTGTTGTAGATACTCCTGCATCGGATAATTTGTCATACATGTCCTCTGACCAAATAAAACCTTATCCAAAAGCTGGGCCTATAAAAATTACGGCGACAGGAAGAAAGCGTGGAAAATGTATGATTGCGACGGACACTCCAGAAAAGGAGCAGCTGGAGGAAAAGCGGAGAAGGATAGACTCAAAAAAACAGAAGGTTGTGAAGAAAAAATTTATGATTGAAGATTATTCTACTCATCTGTAGAATGAAGCAGAAAAGGTTACGCAGGATTCTTCTTAGGAATGCGAAGAGGCAGAGGAAGACGAAGAGTGGCTTAAGAATGCACATGATGCCGCAGAGGGAGACTTTATAGTTGTGAAAGTACCTGGGAAAACACTAACATCAGGAAGGAATTAATAGGGCTCGTATGGAACGTAAACTCCGGACGGGTTTGAAGTTAGCTGCTACAAGTGTTTAATTCCATCAAATCGCTTCAAGATTACAGGAGAAGAATCTTCTTTCATAACATTGGAATAAGTGATTTCAATGCTGCCAGAAGCAATTCAAAATATGCGCGTTTGTTTAAAAGATATGATTTATTTCAACATGAACTTGACTGAATTTAGCTTGCATTAATATGCATTTTGTTCAAAATAAGTTTTGTTTTGTTTGACTATGTTAATAAATTTGGTTTTTAGCAGAAATTATTGATTCTATCAACTCCCGAATATGTCCAAAATATCCCTGTGTCTCGCCATTCTTAGCCCAGACCTGGGAATGCGATTGAAAGTTGAGGTATAGTAACTTTTAATCCTCTCCCAAGGAAACCTTTAGTTTTCGGGAATTAGTATATAGCAAAATAATATCAATAAAGAACTAGGAAACAAATGACGCAAACATTGCAAACACATAAAAATCAAGTAATTGAAAAAAATAAAGTTCTAAATTTGTCCAATGTATCCCCGGTCAAACCTACTTCTTGAAACTAGGGGGCACTCTAGTATGGAGGTTCGCCCTCTAGGCACCTCATTGGTTAAAATTGATGTAGCTTCATTTGTGAGTCATTCCCATAAAATTTGCTATTACAGGTAGGTTTAGCTTTGATTTTAAGAGATCTAAGGCTAGTTTTATCAACAGCGGACTTATTGGAACACACACTAATGTGATAGTACAGAAAGCTGAGAAAAACATAGTTCCACTAACGACCCTTGGAGCATAAAATATTTTTAGATTAAGGTTTGCATATGAAGAATTAAATGTTTAAGTTTAACCTTGGAACACTTATCCTTCTTTTTTCAAACAATTTGGTTTAATTATTGGTGGTTGGTATTTGCAGGTAGATCAGGTGTCAAGCCATTAGACCTAAAATGCTCATGCGGCACCTCTCAAATCTTCCCTCAACCAATCCTACCGCTTATAGATTTCTCCACTATAAAATTCTGGATATAATTCCAGAGTAGTTCCTTTACTCCCTCTTTCTGTAAGATTTCCAGACCATAAGCCTAGTTCAGTTTCGCCAACGCTTCCCACCTACATATAGTTTTTCATCTATGGCTTACACCTTAAAGGGTTACAACTTGAAGCGAGCTGTTAGTTGGACATGTTTCCCCTCGTATTCATTGCACCGCATCTCTCAGTATCAGGGAACCATAGTAATGTAGGTTTTTTGGTTAATGAAAGTCGTTCCAAAGAGCCCACTAAATAAAAGCCGATTTCGTTCTGTAAGAACAGAGCGTTTTAAGCAATGCCTAACCTACGGAGCATATAACTCTTTGAGTTGAAGATATACTACGACAATTCAGCCTTGCGTGATCAGTCAGTACAGCTGGTCTGTCCTTGTTTATTTAGTGTTTGGGAATATTTTTGTCCTTTACTTTTTAATTTAAACCAATTCTCATTAGCTTTCTTGAGTATATTTAGCTATCCTTAAAGAAACTGGGTAGATTAAAGCTTTTAAAAAGCAAAGAGCTATGAAAAACAACCACGCAAAGAAGCTAGCTGCAAGTCATTTTGAACAGTTGGCCATATACCATCACAAAATGCCATATTATTTCGGCTCTAGGTTGATTTTTACAATATCCTTTCCAATATTATTAATTTCTTGCTTAGCTGTGATATTTAGGGAATCGAATTTTCTACTGGACGTGACATTTTGCCTTGTGCATATCGTACGCATTTCTATTATACCCTTGACCAAACTTTTCTAGTACCATTTTAGTATTTTTCATATTGTTTTCACTGAGTAGTCTTATTAGACTCATGCTTGCACAGTTTCTTAAAAGCAATGCAATTTCTGCAGTTGTGGCGTTCAAGCCTAATGCCTACTATCGCGAATCACAAAATTGACTAACCTGGCACCATTCGGATTTTTGTAATGTTGGCATTGTTTACCGATCTTGAAGAATTCACCGAGTGAGCCATACAATAAACTTTTTTTTTACTCCCTCAATATGGCTGGAATACAATTGCAGACTCAGCAAGCTTTTTAGTAGCTCCAGATATACTACTACACCTACCCATGCTTGATGGGTGCACAGCCCGATAGACTTACCTCACTACTACCTAAGCATAGCCTGTCAGAGAATATAGTAATTTTCTCTTGCTTCCTATATCGCGGACTTTCCATATTATAACTACTATCATTAGAGCGCATACTTTCTCCTGATACACCGTTATATAATTCTCTTAGAGGAAGCTTTTCAATCCATAAATCCTTGAATTCCAGATAAAAACTATGTTGGGTCTGATAGCAGCACTTCAGCCATGCAGGATCGATCGGTATAGCTCCACAGTTCATCCACCCTACTGCCTCAGCAGAGTCCATTGCGGCTACTGATATCATGATAGCGTTTTCTTTTGCCTGGAAGAGCTTTATATACTTGCTTATGACAATTGATCCATATCCATCATATACACTATACCACTCGATATATCCATTGTTATAGCTCACAGATTTATTGATTGCCCTCCCTCACTGCAAATAGTGCGTATCAATGCCCATCACCAGCATCCCACATCACGTTGATCTTTCAAAATAGCTGCAATGTCTTTCAAATTATCAATTAATTATTAAGAACCATTATTTTCATGCGCAACAACATTTGGTATGAAATATGACAAAATTTGACAAGTTTGAGATACTGTCTTATTCCGGGCACATCAATAAACGTTACCTACTTTTTATTTTTTATATTCACACAATAATTTTCCATATAGTTATTCATGCAAATATAATGCAAATTATTTGCATTTATCCTGGAAAGTTAATTATTGGAAACAATGGCTACGAACGTTAAATTTGTAATGTCCAACAAAGGAATTTTAGTGCCTGTTCAAAATAACAATTAACTTTCAAAGCTCCCGCTTTACATTTATTTAAATGCGGTTATTTCCACTAAACACGAATTGAATTTTATTTTCACTCAATGTGTGGAGCACGATTATATCCAGGGATGAACTTACATAGTTGACAACATGCTTTATTTGCCTCGAAAAAGAAAGTCTGTCTTTCATCTCGATACAATTTTCTATTCAGCGAAATAGACGTATCAGTAACACCACAAATGTGTTAAGGGAAAGTAATTAAAAAGGCTAAAGGCTATAAAAATGACATCAAAGTCGCAACGAATATTACTTCCAAAAGGGCATATAATATCCATCCGAACGCCGTAATGTCATTACCTTATTTTAAGCCAGAATATTTTATCAAAGCTTCTTCATTTAAGGTAGCTTGTATTGTAATGCTTTAGTAATGAAAAGAAAGGAGAAGCAAAGCTATTTCAACTCTTGGCGGTAACTATTTTTTTTTCATAAACTTGAAAACGAGGGAAATAATTGTTTTGTTTGAAGCTTGATTCCTTTTTAGGATAACACGTGCACATTTTCTTAGTGGTCGGCATTTTGGAGTGTTATAAAATCATACGTAATTTTCTAACAAAATAACCGCTATAAAATGGCCAGCAGTAATTATACGACAGTCGTTATAAAAAATCTAACCCCATAGAGTGAAATTCCAGTCAGCAGGTTCCCAAAGTATCTTTCATAATAAGTTCATCACTTGTTTGAAATAACATATCAAAAAGCCATCTAAAAATTATTCATTTTGAACTTTGCTATCAGCCAGACCTGGCCACAATAATTTTGACTTCACTGCTTTCTATATTTTAAAATATATTTTATAGATTAAATTTGCGATTTAAAACAAGTGAAGCAGATTGTTTTTATTACTCAAAAAACAAAAATGTCGTTTAGTAAACAATGTTTTTAAAATATATTACGGTTAATTTAAATGGGTCAACATAAAACTGTTTATCTCGACGACTAACATATTGCCTGTTCCTGGATTCAGTGATTTCACTTGATATTCAATAATTTTTCTATGAGTGATTGTAGCTTCTCATCCGGTTGTAGTGATCTGACCGTCCTTCTATTTCATTGCCCTCCGGAAAGAGTGAAAGAGGTCACGCCTGTGTTTGTCTTATCTAAAAGAATATTTTTAATATTAAGCTCGAACCTTCTTTAATATTGTTGCACTCGAATGGTTTTATAGTTAACAGATTTTATAAAATATGTAACTTGTATGGATGTAATGGATCCTAGTTCCTATACTTTTATATCTCCTTCTTGGTGCAAGAGAACCTATTAATGATCAAATTTCCGTTGATTTATTACAGGGTGTGGGAACATTTTCTTCGGTTACTTTTTAATTTAAACCTACTCTCATTAGTTTTCTTGAGCATCTTTAGCTATCCTGGGGTGGATTAGAACATTTAAGGGATAAAAAAGACATGGAGCACAACCAAGCAAAGAAGCTACAGTTGGCTATGTACCATCATAAAATTCCGTATTATTTCGGTCTTAGGTTGGTTTTCTATAATATCGTTTTCAATATTATTAACTACTTGCGTAGCTCTGACATTTAGGGCATCGAATTGTCTACTGGACTTGACATTTTGCCTTGCGCATTCGTAGAGGCGCATTTCTATTATATGCTTTGAACAAACTTTTCTTGTACCATTTTGGCAATATTTTTTCAAATTGCTTTGTAGTCTTTATAACATTCCCCATTGGTCTTATGCCTTAAGAGCAAGGCAATACAGGATGTCTTTCTTAAACTAGAAAAAAGTTGTTTTATCTGTACCGGCCAGAAAATGATAACAGTTACAGTTGATCTAACGTTATGCTGTTTAACCATTTTACTAATTTGAATTATTATTTTAAATATTTTTATTCATTTGCCATTCTGTAATTTATTTAGTGACTAGATTTCAAAATAAGGCACACATAAAAATGATAATATCATATATTAAACTCTAATACTTCTTCATAATTATGGTTAAAATTGAGCAGTTTCCATTCCCATCCTATTGCAGTAATCTGACCGTCCTTCTATTTCATTGCCCTCCGGAAAGAGTGAAAGGGGTCACGCCTGTGCTTGCCTTATCTAAAAGAAAATATTTAATATTAAATGGGTTTCAGAAGCTCGAATTCCAATTTTGTTTCGAGGACATGTTTGTCAACAACGTAACCTTCTTTAATATTTTTGCCCTTAAATCGTTTTATAGTTAATTGATTTTATGAAATATATACCTTGTATGGATGTAGTGGATCCTAATTTCAATGCTTTTATATCTCCTTCTTGCAGCAAGAGAACCTTTTATTCATGCTTTGGTTTATTTTAGTGTTTGGGAATATTTTCTTTCATTACATTTTAATTTATGCCTACTCTCATTAGTTTTCTTGAATATCTTTAGCTCTCACGGAAGAAGCAGGGCGGATTATAGCTTTTAAATAGTAAAAACGATGAAAAACAGTAACGCAAAGAAGCTAGCTATAAGTCATTTTGAACAGTTGGCCACGTACCATCATAAAATGCCGTATTATTTCGGCTCTAGGTTGATTTTTATAATGTCGTTTTCAATATTATTTATTTCTTGCGTAGCTGTGACATTTAGGATAAAAGCCCTGCTTTTTATCGATTTGGAGTAAATGTTATTCGATAATAAACTAATGTGATTGGGTGGAAACTGGTCCCTTCTAAGGATGACTACATTTGTAATTTTTATTGCTTTGAGTTAATTATAGCGCACATATTCTACCTTGTAATCTTGCAACTCTATAACGAATCGTATCCTTATTCCATAATTATTAAATTCGTCTTCCCTCATTAATGTTTCAGGAAATCAACCTGCTACAGAAGATTTTATTCGACCAACTGAAAATATCCGGATTTTATTTGGCGGAACAGGAAGGCTTTAAATCTTATAACATCTCCCTGAATACGTTGGATATTACCGTTTTAAAAGAAACTCCGAGCCAAATGACGCTTTATGTCCCTGAGGCTGGAAGAAAGTTGGGGTAAGTGTACGAAACTTTTAGGTTACATTTCGATATAAAATAATAAATTATATTTTTATGGGCCAATGGCAACAGCAAAGGCTCAGTTTTGTAAAAAGATTGTTGTGACTGCAGAAGCATTAGTTTTCAAGCATAAAACAGCGTCGTTTTTCAAGTTATAAATGTTTTAAGTGCGTAAAGTGTTACAGACAGGAGATAATAGGTACCAAAACATTTGAAGTAATAGCCCAAACAATAGCCAATATATCTGACTAGCTACTTATATGCTATGCCTATGCTCAAGTTTTCGTTTCATAGAATTTGATTGCTTCAATACACATTAAAAAATAGAGATGGGGAGAGCATTAAAAAACTTAACACAGTGATAGCCAGTACCAGATCTGGCCACTGACAGCATGTGAAATGAGGTAGCAACATTTCTACTGTGTTACTGGAGTGGACGAGAAAGGTGGTAGATAAAGTGGCTACATGTATTAACAGCAAACAGACCAAGTCTAGCCTCAACCATGTTATGTGTTTATGAGGGTTTTAGGTCATTTACACAAATTATAAACAATATGGGCCCCAGAAGTCCCAGAACTGATAATTGTAAAAGTGGCTGGATCATATTTTTTATCCTGCCTTCTTCATATGTGCATGGAGATGAATGCTAGAAGGCCCACTGCCAAAATATCGGAGAAAATTTTTTCCGCATCAATACTGTTTACATGAGTTATTCAGGAAGAACAATTTATATTTAAGCAGCTTCTGTTTAAAATACCATTTAAGCCTCATCGAATTGATTTTTCAAAATAAAATTTAGATATTCAGAGAAACATTTCATAACCTGGTACTGATAGGAAGTCTCTATCATGAATATCACTAGCTGATTATCCACCAAAACTTGATAAGTGCCAAAAAAATAACCGATAGCGAAATTCGATTTTCCACCTACAAATTGTAATCATTTAATGGAACAGGCTGGTATTAAACTTCAACCTGTTGGTCTGTCAAACCCATCTAGGCGCTCTAGCTCCTCTAAATATTATTCCACTTTTGAAATTTGACCAATACTTGAAATGTCGTCTGCACCGAAGACTACAAGGAGAAGTGAATGAACGAATTTGAAACTCGGGCGGTAGATCCTTTCCACCTAGGCTACCAGACTAGGCCCATTGTACGCCAACTCACATACTAATTGAGCCCAGTAGACAGGTCTCCCTAGCAAAGACACACCGCTTTCTCGACTAGATCTTTATTATATCCTCTAGATTCAGTATGCAGCTTCTGAAGTGTACCTCTCTTATCCTAGCCAGCGCAATAACATGAGTGGACGATCCCTCATCCTCTAGGCGCCAGTTGTACTCCGGATCTTCCAAGATGTTTAAGCCTCAGTGCCCTAGGGTGAGTTTTTTCATAAGCCTCATGTCTCTTATCTTCAGAGCCAGATAGATCCAGCTCACCCAACAAGGTGCTGGGTTACCCAAGAATAGCCCAACAACACTGACCCTATTATGCCCGGCCAAGAACCCCAAGTGATTCTTACACTCAAACACCAACGCAGAACTAACTCCGTTAGACTCAAAAGCCGACATAGTAGCTCTGCTGTCTGACCCGATGTAAATATTCCTTCCTCTGAAAGCTCTTGAAAAGTTTCCATACCTGCATTAAGGGATTACACAGGTCTCAGCCTGCGTAAGTCCCAAGGGAAAAAGTAAGCCTCGTCCCTATGGTTTATCCATACATACTCTCTCCAGTGCCACTATTGGTTTTTAGTCCATCCTTGTACCAGATAATTCCATTAATCGGACGTGAGCTACGATCTGCTCCTAACCACGCCTCGCTGTCAGGTATATGATATCTGATGGGTCTACTTAATCTGAAAGTGGACAGTATATTGTCCACCCTCAATAAGATTTCCAGACATTCATCAGCCGCCCTCATATTCTTGTCCCTTAGATGACCGAAGCCTTTTAGTTCGTATGCAGACCTCAAGGCCTCATACTCCAGAAACAGGAGTCAGTTTCTCAAGAGCTCTGGCGAGTGTCATCCTCACAGAACCTGTAGTTCCCACGCAATTCAGTTTTTGAACTGTGTCTAAATCAGCCTTGGCCATGACCGTTTGCGTACTGGTCTACCATTTGATGATAATGGACCGAACTACTCCCGTATAAATTCAGTAATTACTGCAGGCCCCTCGTACATCCAAAATTCCAAAAGTTCATTTACAAACCCATATAGTATTATTCGCCATCTTAATGCGCCTAATAGCTTGCTCCTTCCAGGTCAAGTTAGAGTTCAGTATGACTTCGAAATGCTTAGTTAACTCTTTGTAGCTCAAAACAAGCTAATAACTGGAAGAATTTCTCCCACCCAATGCTTCCTCGTAAAGAGAGCTGATTCGGCTTTGTCTGAGTTGACCCTGAGCCCTTCTTGCTGACATTATGTTTCTACCAGAAGGAGTGCTTGTTGTATGAGTCTCCCTATACGATCAATGTCTCGGTCATCAATAATGATGACCAGATCATCAGCATAGACTTGAATGTAAGATCCAGCTGAAATCAGCTCCTACACTAACCTGTTTACTACTTGATACCAGAGCCACTGGCTACCCTCACCACCCCAGAGTCGCTGCCACTAGAAGGAGGTAAGGAGGAATAAGTGTGAAAGGGCTGAAAATCTGGCATTACCCCAATGAAAAATTACAAGAAATAAAATTTCTCAAAGGCCTGCCGAACAAGTTAATAATTGGAAGATATTCTTCCACCCTACGCTTCATTGTAAAGAGTGCTGAGTTGACCCTGAGCCCTTCTTGCTGATATCATCTTTCTACCAGGAGGAGCGCTCGTTACATGAATCTTCCTATACGATCAATGTCTCGTTCATCGATATTGATGGCCAGATCATCAGCATAGACTTGCATGCAAAATCCAGCTGCAGTCAGCTCCCACAGTAAGCTGTCTACTACTAGATACCAGAGCTACTGGCTACCCTCACCACCACAAAGTCTCTGCCACTACAAGGAGGAATAAAAGTGAAAAGGCGGAAAGTCTGGCATTAACCCCAATGAAAAATTAACAAGAAATAAAATTTCTCAAAGGCCTGCCGAACAAGCTAATAACTGGAAGATTTTCTTCCACCCTACGCTTCCTTGTAAATAGTGCTGATTCGGCCTTGTCTGAGTTCACCCTGAGCCGTTCTTGCTGACATCATCGTTCTACCAGGAGGACTGCTTGTTGCATGAGTCTCCCTATACGATCAATGTCTCGGTCATCAATAATCAGCATAGATTTGAATGTAAAATCCAGCTGAAATCAGCTCCTACAGTAAGCTGTCTCCTACTAGATACCAGAGCCACTGTCTACCCTCACCACCACAGAGTTGCTGCCACTACAAGGAGGAATAAGAGTAAAAGGGCTGAAAATCTGGCATTAACCCCATTGAAAAATTGACAAGAAATTAAATTTCTGAAAGTCTCAGAAAAATACAACCAAGATCGGAGGATTGGGTAGTCAGACGAGGGAAAGCAGGTAGAGAGAATGGCCCGTAAAAAGAAAAGAAACAAACGTCAATGAAGAAACAAAATAAAAAATTGCCATGCCTAATATATGATGATTATACTAAACCTTTGTCTCGTGACTGAATTCGATGGAATAATTGCAAGGAGTAGGCAAGGTGGATAAGAGCTATAATAGTGTATTATTTTGTGTATTGTACTAAAGCCTGATACCTTGATAGGTAAGAATATTTGTATTCGTGTCAGTCTTAAGGACGATATATCCAGCTTTTGGAAAATCTAACACAAGAACCATTGCTAAAACAATTGTTTCAATGGCCATAATCTTTGAATGAATAAAGGACAGTACTTGTCTATCATTTATTTTTTTATTATTATATCAAAACTGTAATTATTATCTAATGTAGTTATAGTACCACAGTTTACCCTACCCTAGGGAAATATTTATATTATTTTCCACATTTAAGTATAGCTCTTGGGTGTACGACTTTCATCGAATTAATATACTATAGATCTATAAAAAAAATAGCAGTACATAATATATAATACATCTCTGAAAATTGCAAATATTAAAAAACGCGTAACACAATTTATCAAATTAAATCAAATTGTTTTTAGGCTACAAACATGGGTCTCTACAAAACTGGCAGCAAGGAAAATGGAGCCCTCCAACTCAAATTTATATGCGGGAATCATATACAGAAATCTATCTCTGTTTTTTCCCCCGAAGACATTTTTAAGGATACGGTAAGTTTTATAGGTCAAACATGGAACGGCGTCCCACGAGATTATTTACAAATGAGCGCGTCATTTCTACTGACACAGCGAAGAATTTTGCATTTGTTGAAAGTAAAAAATTGATGCAGAGATTTTACACGGGATACTGACGTCTGAAAAATCACATTTTCAGACTTTGCAGAAACGGCTTAACTTGACACGAACTTCGGTTTGAAAGTTCCTGCATATATTATGTGTTGCACTCTGTCGAATGTCAATAATGCCTGATGAGGCTCAAAGGTCAATAAAATCTAATTGCGGGAGTTTATCCACATGAAACGGCGCCGCATGATATATTAAAAATTAACTTTTCTGCAAGGTCTCGCAGGTATTTTATAGTTATAAGTCGTGGCCAGTGACACTTAACAGCCGCGAATCCAACGTGCCTAAAAATATAATTTCTCCTTGGAGTCCTTTTCCTGTCGAAAAAGGTCTTTGTTAGAGAGTGTATTTTTATTTATTTTCCTCGTGCTTTGCATAGAGAATGGTAGTTTGGTTAGATATAGTGGAATCATGGCCGGAACTAACGTCATATAATCCCTTTACGACTATATTTTCTTGGAAGAACTTATATGCACGTTCGCCACAAATATTCTTCGAGTAAAATAGTGTGGAAACGATTTGCAATGATATGCTTTGAATACAATTTTAAACCTAGTTCCATTGATGACATCGGTAATTGAAATGTAACAAATGGATAATTGGATAATATTGATATAATGTTTAACGATAAGCTTGCGTGCGACCAACATGATTAAAAGTCCAAAGCAGTATGGCAGTTTCATGATTATCATTTACTGGATACAAATAATGAAAAAATCTAAATTTTTTCTATAATATTTGCAAATTTTGAATTTTATTCTTACGTATAAGATCAATACCTTTTGCATATTTTCAGATTATTTGTTTTCCGAATTGGAATTTGCGCTGGCGCACACTTACGCTATACCATGAACTATGAATGGAAGAGCTTTGCTCAATTCTTTAAGATTTTTAGTAATTCAAGCTAATTATTGGTTAATTTGGATAGGTTTAAACTAATTCGAATTTTTTCTAGTTGGATCAGTTTGGGTTTGAGCGAATTGTGGTTATAAAGTTTGGGTTAGTTGAATCAGACCATTTTTTAACAGCTTGGCTCTGACGTTGTAACGTCTCGAAAATGACGCAGACTTAATTGCTAATTAGGACTAAGTTTATAGTAAATTTTACCAAGATTTCTACTATCAAAGTTATTGTTTTAATTTACTAATCTATATAAATTTTATCTGTTGTTCTCTTATTTAATTTTTACTTACTATTTAAGTCTTATCTTATACATTATCTAGTAAATATTTGATATTAAGTAGGTGTTAGGCGCATGAACTCCAATATTATTTCTAGAACCAGCTGGCAAACAATATTAGCTTCGCTCAAGATTTGCGCTAAAATAGCCTCATGATTCTTTACTTTTATAAAATATGTGCCTGGTATGAGTGTATTGGACTCTAATTCCAATCCATTCTGTAAATTTTCCTTGAAGTAACTAGTTTTTTCTGATTCGATTCTTACACGGGTTGTCTTTGCTTGCTTTTGGTTATCTTAACGTGTGGGTACATTTTAACTGTTTATTTTGTAATTTGTTTTTTTTTTCTACAGTTTATTTGGATCTGTCATTCTTATTTTGTGTTTTTAACCTAATGGTAGAAGTTGATTGCAGATCTCTAGCACTATAAAAGGTTATGTTATCCTGAATTTAGTTGATTTTCTGCAATGTGGCTTTCATTATTAATTAATTCCTTTTCGGGCCTAACATTTGAGAATCGTGTCAACTGTCACATAGATTTATCATTTTGCCTTTTGCTGCCGTGGGCAAGCCGTATAGCTATGTGTTAGTCCGATCAGCCATGTATCGACTTCTGATTTATGGAAATTTGTTCCTGAAATCGCCTGCTATGCGTTAATATTGATTGAAGATTGTAGGTATGGTGTAGAGCATACATACTGTTGTCGCAATGCAAGTTTAAAGGGATAAAATTCACAAAATATGAGTATCTGGAGATCTCGATTGACGTCATTGCTCTCGTGGAGCAGATTGTCCGGAAATCTTGGGCACCATAAAAGGCCATGTGTTCCTCCATTTACATGATTTACTATAATGTGGCTTTCATTATTAATTAATTTCTTTTCGGGCCTAATATTTCAGAATCGTATGAACTGTCACCTGGATATAACATTTTGCCATAAAGCAATCATATAGGCCGGTGTAGGTATGTGTTATTCCGATCAGCCATGTATCGACTTTTGATTCATTTATTTATTTTATATATTTATTAACGGGCATAACCCAATTTCACATTAATATATAATTTACAATTTCTTTACAATTTAGTCTAAGCAAACATCCACCTAATCTAATTGACATGTTCAACAAACTAATTCAACAAACTACACCAAATACCAATAAGCAACTTTACAATTTTACATTTTAGCAAACTATCTATTAAGGACACTTATTTTAAAACAGGGGAAATTAAAAAATTATTATAACTTAGGCCACCGAGATTTCAATTCTATACAAAGCTCACAGCTTGTGTAGATTTATGATTTTTTTTTTCTTAAAACCGCTTACTATGCGTTAGTATTGAAGACTCCAGGTATGATGCAGAGTATGCCTACTTTTGTCGCAATTATGCAACATAGTTCAATGGGATGAAATCACAAAATATGAGTAGCTGGAGATCTCGGTTGACGCCATTGCTCCCGAGGAGCAGATTGTCCAGAAAACTTGGGCACCATAAAAGGCTATGTTATCCTGGATTTACTTGATTTTCTATAATATGGCTTTCATTATTAATTCATTCCTTTTCGGGCCCAACATTTCAGAATCGTATGACCTGTCACCTGGATTTAACATTTTGCCATTGAGCAATCATGCACAACAAACCTTTAGGGAACTCAAAATTTTAACTGTTTCATGTCTTTATATTGTGCAGTGTTTAAAAATGACAAAAAATAATAGCAACGTTCTTATTAGAAACAATGACATAAATGAGTATAAACCAGGCATGGACAGAATTTTCGGATTGACTTCCATTGGATAGAAAAGTCTCGCTTCTCTGTCAATTACTTTGCCCCAAGGTTATTTAACGAGCTTCCTCTGCCTATGAAAAATTTGCCACCAAAGCCTTTTGTGAAAAAAATTAAAACCTACCTTCTAGATAGGGCATTTAATTCTATTGCAGAATTCTGTGATGCACCTATGACAATGGCAGATTTTTAGTCTATTTTTTAAACTGTTGTATCGTCTTCTGTTTGTCAAAATATGTAACTACTTTGTACCTTTGCTATTTATTTACATTAGTTTTATTTACTTTATTATTTACACATTCGTTTTTATTAATTTTAAGTGATACCTCGCTATTGTTTGTTTGATATGTACTTCTCCACAGTTTATATCTTGATTTTAATTGTACTTTGTAATGTTTAATTAGTTTGTTATTTTAATTATAATTATATACTGACGTATGCAAACATTCTTGTAATGTAATAGCATGAATAAATACTTTGACTTTGACTTGACTAGGCCGGTGTAGGTATGTGTTATTCCGATCAGGCATGTATCGACTTCTGATTTATGAAAATTTGTTCTACAAATCGCCCGCTGCCGTTAATATGTCACTCATATATGGAGTAGGGCAATTGAAAACTACGGAGAGTCTCGAGCGATTGCGTTGGATATTTCAAAGTCATTCGACAGAGTTTGGCATGACGGACTGCTCAGCAAACTACCGTCCTTCGGACTGCCAGCCTCTCTCTGCAGCTGGCTGGCCAGTTTCCTTAAGAACCGATCCCTACACGTTGCAGTCGATGGACACATCTCGGACACATTCACCATCAACGCGGGCGTACCTCAGGGCGCAATACTTTCACCAACTCTGTTCCTCATCTATATTAATGACCTGCTGATCGAAACAAATAATCCTGTTTACAGTTTTGCAGATGACAGTACACTTGTCTCCAACTTTAGATCAGAAAACCCTTACCAGCGACTGAGACTCATCACCGCAGACATGAGCAGATTACAGCTATTAATCAAGACCTGGAGAAAGTTCAAACTTGGGGCGATCGAAATTTGGTCCAGTTCAATGCAGCAAAGACCCAAGCAGCAACGTTTACCAAGAGGGCCAAAACAGCGGGCCCTGACATCATTATGGCAGGATCAACCATTCCTTCATCCTCGTCAATCGGACTGCTGGGTGTCTCGGTCAACAGCAATATGTCATGGCATGACCATGTTGCTAACATC
This sequence comes from Pissodes strobi, assembly GCA_016904865.1. Taxonomy (NCBI): domain Eukaryota; kingdom Metazoa; phylum Arthropoda; class Insecta; order Coleoptera; family Curculionidae; genus Pissodes; species Pissodes strobi. Next base: position 226,246 of record MU183923.1, read on the forward strand.
GCAAAATCAGTCTCCCAGAAGCTTGGTGCGCTATTTCGCAACAAAAACTCTATACACCGCAGCAGTTGCTCTTGCTGTACAAAGCGCAAATAAGACCGTGCTTAGAATATTGCTCACATATCTGGGTTGCCGCACCAAAGCATACCCTAAAGCTGTTGAATTCCATTCAGAAGAGAGCTGTGCGTCTCGTCGGCGACCCGGAGTTGACCCGGAATCTGGATAGTCTGGAACACCGCAGACATGTGGCCGAGATGTCTCTGTTTTACAGATACTTTCACGGCAGATGTTCCCAGGATTTGGCCCGCATCATCCCGCCCCTGGCAACTCCTGTCAGACAGTTACGACAGACGGCAAGAGCGCACCAGTTTGTCGTACAACTAGAAACACCTAGAATATCGCTTTACAAGAACTCCTTTGTCTGGCGCACTACATCACTGTGGAACTCACTTCCAGGACATCTGTTTCCCACTAGTTACAACCTACAACTATTCAAGAACCGTGTCAATCAACATCTTCGCACACACACCGCTCGTCGAGCGCCATAGGATCTCCCTTTAGTGTGTGTGCCACTGCCATAAAAAAGAATATATAGAAAATTGCAGGTATGGTCCAGTGCATGCCTAATGTTGTCGCCATGCCCCATAGTTTAACGGGATGAAAATCACAAAATATAAGTAGTTGGAGATCTCGGCTGACGTCATTGCTCCCGTGAAGCAGATTGTCTGGAAAATTAGGACTGGATTTTTGAAATGGGTATGCATGAAGGGGCGCAGCATCGGCTGCGACTTCCATGAGGTTGGCAGCAGTCCGGTGCGTTAGTCAGTGAACAAACAAAGTAGGAGGGCATTTTTAGTGATATATTGTGTAAACTAATTAATAACCTATTCTCTTTGTGGCCAGGGAATTTATTTAAATTAGTTAGGATATGTCTGATCAAAACATTGAGTGATTGCTTCAGTTGTCGGAAAAATATGCTCAGTGCGCACGTGGTTGATAGGTATTGGCTGGTTTAAATCCTAGAAAGAAGATCATCTTGAACATTGAAAAATCATACGAGTTCACTTTTCGAAGGTCGGCCATTGGTGGTTTAAAACACCTTGTATCTAGTACATGTATATAGATAATTGCCTGTAAAGGCTCTTCTTTAAAACCGCCTATATTTTGACTTTCCCAGTAGAAACGCTAGCCCCGTCCCTATGATTTCACCGTACACACCTGGTCCAGTTCCTTTATTATTTTGAACCTGTATGTGTGTCAAACAATGACATTTACAGGATGTGGTTTACGATACATTGCCTCCAGGCAATCCTAGTAGCTCTATGAAATGTCGAATATCTCTTTGATCCAAGAGTATCAGTCAGCTCCTTAAAAAACAATGACTGTGGTGAGAAAAAATCCAATTCAGGAGGCAAGTTGGCCAGTCTGCAAGACCTTGACAAAAAACAGTTTAGTCCGTAATTGGTTCTGTGCGCCGGTATATAAAAAGAGCTACGAGAACGAGTATCCCTTGAGGGCACATGCAACCCGATTTTACTCAACAATGAGGGACATTGGTATTTACTGTGTAAGATATTATATAGTATTTTAAGGTCTCTGACAGTCCGGCGATCTTTAAGAGGACTAATATTAATAAGCAACTCTACCTGAGAGTAGGTTAGATCAGGCGTATTATATTTATAGGCAATAAATTTTGAAAATTTAGGTTGTACTCTCTCGATACCCAGAGTGTATACATTATAAAAAGGATTCCAAACACAGGAAGATTACTCAAGGTAGGGTCTTATTATCGCACAATATAACCGCTTTATAGCTGTGACATTTGAAAGGTCAAGGGCTACACGCTTCACAAACCCCAGCAGTTGAAGAGACTTAGATAATACACTCTCCATATGTGCAGCAAATGAGAGTTTGCTGTCCATAATAACCCCCAAATCTCTCATTTCAGAGACACTCAAGAGCATCTGATGACCAATGCAATAGAATGCTCAAGAGCCGTCCTAGATCGATGAAATATGATAGAGTGGCACTTCGAAGCATTCAAATCCATACCATTCAAGCCGCACCAGGTCACCAGCCGATCAAGATCGGATTGAAGTCTTAAACAGTCATCAGAGGACTGCACCGCCATGTACATCTTCATGTCGTCCGCAAATAAAAGGAACTGACAGTGGTGAAAAGAAGAGCCCAAGTCATTAATAAATAATGTGAAGAAAAGTGGACCCAAGTGAGATCCTTGAGGAACTCCAGAAGGCAAAGGTATATTGTTTGACTTGAAGTTATTAAATCGAACAATCTGTGATCGACCTGTTAAATAACTCTCTATCCAGTCGAGCACAGGACCACCAACACCCATCACCCATCGCCTTTAATTTAGATACCAAAAGTGAGTGGATTTACCTTGTCGACCGCCTTCGAGAAGTCCGTGTAAATGGAATGCACCTGAAATTTACCCTCCATAGCTTCCGACAGAAAATTCACATACGACAGGAGATTTAGCTCTGTGCTTTTTCCTGCCTGAAAACCAAATTGACGAGCGATGATAAGCGGACCCAGCTCAACTGTCAAATACTTTGTTAAAATATTCTAAAAGACCTTGGGGATTATGCTCAGGATGCTAATTGGTCTATAGTTTGTTACCAATGCCCTATTCCCCGAATTGTGTATCGGAATCAGGAAGCTCGTATTCCAAACTTCTGGGAACAAACCCAGCTTTAGAGATAAGTTGAATATAATATGCAGTGGGCGTGCCAGAACATAACTACAATATTTGATAAGAGTTGGCGGCAATCCATCGGAACCCGAACTCTTATGTGGATCTAGGGAATGTAGATGAATATATACATCTGATATAGTAATATTATATTGTGTAATGTTTGTATTAGAAAAGTCCGAGCTGGTTTTGTTAACATTTGGACATTGTCTAATGCTATAAACCTTAGAGAAATAATCTGCAAACATGTTGAATATTTCCATACCCGAAGAGCTACTCTCCTCAATGTAATGGAACTGAGCAGGCATAATGGAAAATATCACCAACATACAGGTTTTTGTTATATTGTAATGAACCCCGATTTCACTCTTTTATGTCCTTACTATGTTTTCGACCTTTACTTCAACTCCGGTGCATTTTCTAACACCAGGTTCGCAGTAACAGGGTATTGACGGCCCATTTCGATGAAAATACCTTACCTATACACCATGGGCAACCACGCTCTTCCTCCCGCTAGTACTTTACTCTAATTTATTTATAACAATTTAAATTAATTATAACGTAGGTCAAACCACTTTCCTTTCAACTTAATATTTTGAGATATCTGGAAGAGACTTGAAGAGACCTATCTCCAGCAGTGAAGAAACTACGGTTTATGAAGAAGAAGAAGAGAAGATTTTGAAATTTTGAATTTTTAAGGGAACAAACATTTAAAAGCGAGCATTTCCTTCATTAAATCTGTGGTTGACCCAAATAAGTACAGAAAATTTTTGTTATTACCTAGTTGCTTTAAAAGTTCGCCAAACTAAAAACTGTGACATAATATTCGGAACTAAGTCGCATAATTACTTTTAACTCACTGAAATCTGTTTGATTATAAACCTTTAAAATTTCATTCGGGATTAAGGCAAGAAAATAAAATTCAATTTCCACTAACACTTATTCTGTTTAATGCAACCCAAAAATCAGCAAAAAACATTCCTACATTCAATTACAATTCTCTACCTTTCGTTATATTTTCTTTCACTAGTTACAATACTTAAACCTACAACTTACTTTCTAGCCCTTATCGTATACACCGTAACCAACGCTTCAACCCTTGGAGAACTGACTATAAATTCACACACTACTGAAAAAGCGTATTTTTTATTCTGATTTTTCTTCTACCGCGTTACGGTTTATTTCTCTCGGTATGTGCTTTGGCATAGCAACGTGTAGTTTTGCGGCGTTTACATGTAACTATTTTTTCCTACCCCTGTATCGACATAGCAACGACCTAAGTCTTTAACTAATTAGACAGGCGAATATCATATGCAGATTATTTTCCAGACTAGCCGCGCGAAAACTAATTATGGTGCTTGAAGATTATTGTGTCATTATTTTTCGCGTTTTAATAATCTTGCCGTACTGTCCTTCTTTCCCAGCTATTTTTCTTTTTACTCCTTCTTCCAAGGATTGTTTTTCTCCTCGAAACTCTGGAACTTGCAGGTGTCCGGCCTATTCAATTGTATTCATTAAGAACATTTAAGTCGCCACCGATTTTAATGGGCAATTAGCGCTTGTTTACATGTTTTATAAATTCCAATCTCAATTTTATTATGCTGCTCTTTGATCTTTAGGCTCATTAAAATTTGATTAATGCTGTTAATATGATATTTACATTTCGAGTTTAGCTTTTATTGCTACCAAACTTCCTAAATAGGGTAATTAAAATTGTTTGGTCAAATGGAGAGGTGTCCGCTTTCCAAACTTTGGCTTCTTATTGGCCGACTTTTCGAACCGCCCACCATCCAACGTTTGGAGCAAGGACCCTAAACTCCCGCTAGTACTTTACCTAAACTAGGTCTAATTGCGCAATTATTTGTTCAAAAGTTTTACAGGTGGTTCATTCGATTACGCGTTATGATGCAGACGGACGAGGATTAACATGCCAATTATTGGAACTATTTTCCCATAGTAATTACTTTATATTAGGATGGCGTATGCTATATCTTATTTTGGCACATTTCCTGTCTTTTTCTTTCTGCATAAGTTGCGTTTTAAATTAACTTTTGCCGGGATCGAGCAATTCTTAACTTGCGTTATCATGTTATGGTCTGCCATTTAGTTCAAGTAATTTTTATTCATCGGCAAACTAGAACGGAACTTAATTTATTTTTGCTTGATTGCTGAAAACTATGAACTAAATGAATTAACTAGAATTATTAATGATCCGGGGGGTCATTGCAATATTATCACTACACTTTTTTTAATGGCCTTCCAAGGAGGAAAGTAAATTCCAACCCTATGATATCGCCCCGGGCACCTGCTCCACTTCCTTTAGAAGATCATCAATTTCTCAAAACTAACTAATCTGTAATTGTGCCATTATTGCAGTCGGTGAGCGAAATATTAAGTAGAAAAATTTAAAAAACATTTATCAAAACGAGAAAATTTTTATTACAACTTGTCGAATAACAACTCTTCCTCCGCATACACCCCCTTACAGCTGAGCCATAATCTTAAACATTCCTAAGAGGTATTGCCATTTTCGGCATAAAAATGCTGAGAGTTTTTCCGTTATTTCGATCCATTAAGCCCTAATGGATCTAAAAAATACTTTACTTTTAACATACGCTACATTTGCGGAAGCTTTAAAAGAACATCCAGCACGAATTTTGAGCAACGACATTTAAATGCCACTGCTTCGACGTGCCTGAGAATATAATTCGCGCTTTCGGTTCTTTTCATATCGCGGAACGATGATAGAGTTATTTTGGCTCTCTGTGTGGTAGCAATATTTATTTGATAAAATACATAATTACACACAAAAATTTATATAACTTGGTACAATAAATATTGGGCAAAGATGGTATTTAAATCAAAGGGTAGTAATCTCTGAGAAAAATAAATCAAATTCGGTAAAATATGCTGAAAATAATTCTAATTAATTTATTTAATAAATTAATTCATAGTTTTCAGCAATCAAGCAAAAAATAAATTAAGTTCCGTTCTAGTTCTCCGATGAATAAAAATTACTAAACTAAGTCTTGAACAAATGGCACACCATAACATGAAACAATAGAAATAACACCCTTGTTGAATCAAACTTAAAATGGAAACGCAAGTTAAGAAATGCTCGACTCCGGATAAAGTTAATTTAAATAGCAATTTATGCAGAAAGGAAAAGCCAGGAAACGTGCCAAAATGAGATCTAGCATACACCATCCTGAAATGAAATAATTACTCCAGATAAATAATTCCAATAACTGGCAGCTTAATTCTCGTCCGTCTGCATTATAACGCGTAATCGAATGAATCACCTGTAAAACTCGCGAACAAATTATTGTGCATTTAGGGTCCTTGCTCCAAACCTTGGAAAGTGGGCGGTTCGAAAAGTCGGCCAATAAGAAGCCAAAGTTCGGGAAAGCGAACACCTGTCCATTTGCGGACAGCAATAAAAGCTAAACTCGAAATATAAAAATCATGTTAACAGCAGTAATAAAATTTTAATGATCCTAAATATCAAAGAGCGGCATAATAAAATCGAGACTGGAATTTACAAAACATGTAAGCAAACGTTAATTGCCCATTAAAATCGGCGGCGACTTAAGCGTTCTTAGTGAATACAATTGAACAAATCGAACA
>MU183923.1:232592-248500 GCA_016904865.1 Pissodes strobi
GCGGCGACTTAAGCGTTCTTAGTGAATACAATTGAACAAATCGAACACCTGCAAATTTCAAAGTTTCGAGGCGAAAAACAATCCTTGGAAAAAGATATAAAAAGATAAATAGCTCGGAAAAAAGGACAGTACGGTAAGATTCCTAAACCACGAATAATAGTGGCACAATAACCTTCAAGCGCGTTAATTCGTTTTCACTCGGGTAGTCTGCAAAATAATCTGCATATAATATTCGGCTGTCTAGTTAGTTAAAGACTTTGGTCGTCGCTGTGTCGATATGGGGGTAGTTACATGTAAATGCCGCAAGTGTAGTCCGTTGCTATGCCAAAGCAGATAGCGAGAAAAATAAACCGTAACGTGGTACAAGAAAAATCAGAATAAACAATACGTGTGTTCAGTAGTGTGCGGATTTATAGAGTCAGTTCTCCAGGGATTAAAGCGCAGGTTATGATAGAGGTACGGAATTTTATTTAACTCTGTGGAGATATTGAACAGATAAAATAAACAAACAAATACAAAAATCGATCCTTGAGACAACATACATTTAGTTTTGATCATACTTTAAGCAGAATAGTACAAACATTTTTTTTTTCAGAGACGGCACTGAAATTCAATATCAGATATTCTCACAAATTATGACGTTCGCTCCAGTGTCTCAAAACCAATCCAAGAGCAACGATATCAACGTAACCGTGGACTTCGAGCACAGATTCAGCACGGACATGATCAATGCCAGCAATAACGAACGGTGGGAAGTAAAATGCGGATATACGGACCTGGGATCGTTGGCATATTCATGGGATATTTATACCTGTAATCCTGGATACGTTGATGAGCGATCTACGACATGTGTCTGTCCGAAGTTTGGCTCGTATGTGCTTATGTTGATTTTAACGCAGCCTGAAGTAAGTTAAGCTATTTTTTTACAACCATTAAATAGATACAAGAACAACTAATTTTCAAGCCATGCCAAAAATATGCAATCAATATGATTTAAGTCAAGAATTTTAAAACACAATAAACAGATTAAAACGAGTTCATATTTAAAATATTTATCAAATGTGTAATCTGTCTTAAGCGTTGGGTGCCAAATTTCATGGCAACGATAACATCATTATATCAATAAAAAGTCAATAGACACACTAAATCAATGAGGTAACCAATGATGTAAATTGCTAAAAAACGAAATGAGCTCAGTTCGATTCAGGTTTTAGAGCGAAAATTTTAAATTGTAAATTGCAGCTAAATAAAATCGTGCACTGCTATGATGTGAAAAGCTGATTTTATTAAAAACTTATGGTTCTAGTCGGTAGGTATTACTACAAGGTAATACTACAATGTATTAAGGAAAGTCAAAATCAAATAATCGACAAATATAATAAATTAATTAATTTCAATAAGTAGTTTAGATTACCTCATTATATTATGATAAATCTGACTTGCTTATACCTTGTCTGATATTTTCACTCTCAGTGTCTTTCTTCATATAAATCATTTCTTTAATTGGTCATTTATGATAATTATTATCTTGATTTAAGATTTTTTTTAAATTGAATTCATGGTTAGTGTTCTTTTCATGTTTGTGTAGGTCAGTTGCGGAATTTTTTGTGCCTCTTTAAACGATACCAATATATTTTTGGACATTTCAAATAAGGTAATATAGTAAATTATATTTTTTTTTTTTTAGTTTGAACTTTACTTTTCAATGATTTATGTAGAGATTTTAATAAGTTTTTGCTGTTTTCTGAAATAGTTAATGGTAGTGACTTCGAACATTAGCTACGACCAAACTCATTATTTAATTAAAATAGTTTTTTTGTACTCTGAATACTATATTAATAAATATTATTTAATCATATCAATCTAGGATTTTGAGCGAAATTTGTAAAAACGTTTATATGAAAAGACCAATCGGTTTTGGTTTTAAAAATATCTATTCTAACTTAGCATAAGATTGGATATATACATAATAAACATATATTAACTGGCCATACCGCATAGGTTATCTATCTCCACTTTGATGTTTAGCCTTGTATTAATTCTCAAACAAACTATATTGTTAATTACGATTCTGCGAAATTTTGGCAATATTGGAGTTTCGCATAATTTACGTTTTGTATATATAGCAGAGAGCCTGAACTAGGAAATGCTTTGAAGTTCGTTCGACCACTACACAGTAAGAGAAATTGGATTAGATTTAAATTATATAGTTTCAAGAACAAATAGTAGAGTTAACAAAACTAACTGCGCAAATTTGCAAAACTTAAAGCGTTATATGTCGAAATTGCTTTTAGAACAAAAAAATTAAATAAATTAGTGTTCTCTCGTATTTATAGTTAAAATCGAAGATATATGATAAGCACATTCCCTCAGAGATAGAAGCAGTTCCGAAAAATTTTAGCGTTGGTGTAACAACACAATTTTTTGTTATTCGAAACAATAATCAATGGAAAGTTCAATAGCTAAGACATGCACACTTGTGGCCAATGGTTTACCAGATCGTTGGCCAAATTCAGTCAAAAAAAATAAGATATCACTGAGCTTGGAAAGATATGCAATGATATTCTAAGAGAAAGTTGTCGCAACACGTACTGCAATCTACTCTGGCAGCCAAGCGGCAATAAAAAGAATTAACTCGTAGCAAGATAACTCAAAACTAGTTACCAGGTTAGCTCTAAAAGAGCTGGGTATTCGAAAAAGACAGACCTTACAGGGTACAAAACAACGAAGAGCTGAGTCATTAACCTGAACAGGAGCCAGAATGGTTCTGCATAGACCAGAACCCTTCTGCAAAATTCACAAAATATCTAAGTCAGAAAAGAATTACAACTAGATAATAACTAAACTTCTGTAGGCCCAACAAACATCTGAGTACGATTGGACTGGCAGAAGGAGGAAATAGCAGTACACATACTTTGTCACTGCTAGGGCTTGTAAACACCAAACTTTCGTATGCTGCGAGAATAAAAGCCAAGAGCTCCCAAATATATGGAGGATCTGAAAATAACCACGGCGTCCCATGCAGAAGGCGGGATTGGATAAAGGTCTCAATCATATCTTGAAAAAAACAGCATTTTGAGAATCGCAGAGTAACTCCAGCACCTTTAGATGTCTCGAATACATCTCCAAGAGCCAGTAACCCCAAAAAAACGTTTAGACATGGCATCAAGATAGCGGCCATATAGGTCAAAGCTGTGGAAAACCTCATGGAATCGGATTAATAGTGCGCTGGAATACGGCTGGGGCGTTGACCAACCCAAAAGGTATCCGGATTTATTCATAAAAGCCATCTGGTATTACAAAAGCTGTTTTATCTCCGGAGTTTTCCGCCATTTGAATCTGGTGATAGCCGCTTGCCATGTCCAGAATGGTAAAATATCTGCATCCTTTGATTACCTCCAAATGCTCATCCACCCTTGGCAATGGGTAACAATATTTTACAGATATGAAGTTAAGAGACCGATAATCGACGCACATGCGCGTTTCACCATTATTTTTCGTTAAAAGAACAATCGGACTCCAGTATGATGATTTCGATCCTCTTTTAATATTAGTCGGAAGTAGGTCGTTAGAGGGCAGAAACAATAGGTCTGAAAAGGGGCAGTGCTAAATCTAATAGCCCATAAACCCGCAATTTAATATAATTTATGAATTCTTTTCAGTAATAAATAGGGAAATGACGATGACGGCTTGTTTGTTAGTATTATTGATTTAGTTTTGGTTGTTTTTTTATAATATTGATTAGTTTGGATTGCTCTTGTGTAGATTGAATAAGTGGTAAGTTATAGGGTTAAATTGCTTAATACAAATCAAGCGCAAGTGAGCGGATTAGATATTATTCTAAAGTTAGTTTGAATCAACTTTAGTCATTAAAAGCTTGTTTGACTATTTGCTATTAATTGATTAACCCAACTACTGAGAATTGTCACCGCAGACACGAGAAGATTACAACACTTAATCAAGACTTGGAGAAAGTTGCAACTTTGGACGACATAAATTTGGTTCAGTTCAATGCAGCAAAAACCCAAGCAGCTACGTTTACCAAGAAACCCAATACAGCGGGCCCTGACATCATTAGGGCAGGATTGACTATTCCTTCATTCTGGTTAATCGGACTAGTGGGTGACAGCAACATGTCCTGGCACGACCACGTTGCTAACATCGCAGAATCGGCCTCGCAGAAGCTTTGAAAAAAAAACTCTATACACCGCAGCAGCTGATCTTGCTCTACAAAACGCAAATAAGACCGTGCGTAGAATATTGCTCACACATCTCTGGTGTCGCATCTAAGCACACCCTGAAGCTACTGGATTCCGTTCCGAAGAGAGCTGTGCGTCTTGTCGGCGATTGGAGATAACCCGCAATCTGGATAGTCTGGAAGACTGCCGCCGATATCTCCCTGTTCTACAGATATTTTCACAGCAGATATTCCCGGGAGTTGTACCCCGCATCATCTCGGCTCTAGCAACGCCTGTCGGACAGTTACAACAGGCGACAAGAGCGCACATGTTCGTTGTACAACTGGAAACACCTATAACAATATGGTAAGCTTCCCTGTAAAATTAACGTCGTCCAGCAATTTTCTGATTTGTGGTCCAATAAAAATGCCTTCCTTTAATTTGGCATCCCTTAACTTGGGAAAGACTTCTTTTAAATATTTGAATCCATCACCATCTTTATTCATAGCCTTCACAAAGTTTTTCATCAGCCCAAGTTTAATGTGAAGAGGAGGCAGAAGGACATTTTTAGGGTCTACAAGAGGTCTAAAGTTAACATTGTGAGATCCTGGTTGAAATTCACTTGTTTCTGACCAAATTTTTGTTACATAATGCTGATTTACTACACGACTGTCCCATAGACAAAGAAAACAGCAATATTTTGTAAATCCTCCCTGAAGTCCCAGTAAAATTCCTATAACTTTTATGTCCTCACATATCTGCTTTTTATACGTGTTTTAGTTAGTTAATTTTATCCAAAACAGTGCGCATATTTCCATAACTTTCTTTCTTCGTCACTGAATGGGCAACTGGTATGGAGGGTTTTAAATTTCCATGATGCAATAACACAGCTTTTAAACTGTATTTAGACGAATCTATAAATAAACTCAATATCAAGTTCCTACATTAAACCACCAATATCAGTACACGAACCAACAAATTTTCCATACTGTAGAATGCAGAAAACGGAGCATTTCTTTTTCTTAAATTCGTAATTTTCGTTTCGTTGGCTAATAAGTTCCATTCTTGAAGACGGAAACCAAGAAGTTCTGACTGTTGCTTTGATAACCCCAAATCACGTACTAAATCATTTAACTCACTTTGAACAATTAAATGTGGCTCGCCGGAACTGCGACCTGGAGTAAAAGTAGGGTCGGTGCACTGTTCTTCGGAGCTGCCTGATGATGCGTTGTCTCCAGTATCTTACAAAGCAACATTTTGCGGATCTAAATGTGCGATCGGCACTGGTGCATCTGCATTATGAGGAACAGGTCGCATTGCAGACCGCAAATTTGGATAGTCGATCTTGTGCTTTCCCTTTTTGGAATAACCTTCAGTCTTTGTCAAGCAAAAATAGCAATCGCCTAAATGATTACTGGGTTCTCGCCATACCATAGGGACTGCAAAAGGCATGCTTATTCTCTTCCCATTCATCCACTGCACCAATGATACGCTACAACTAACACAGCACACATGGGGAGCCGACTGCTTGTCTTGATCTCCAATTAAGACACCAAAATATAGCAAGTAGGCTTTTTTAACACTTCCAGAAATTGGCATGGCTTGTGATTTCGCCATAAATTCCCCACAAATATTACAAAATTTGCCAGGAGAGACTTTGCAACTGCGGCGCGTTTGTCTCGACATTTCCGATTTTCAAACACTTTCTTATCTACACACAGAGAACCTCTCACTTCGAAGCTCAACAAAAGACTGATTTCTAACCTTAATTTTATGTCTACTATTGTAAACAACACAATTCAGGTACTTTCCCTGTTATAAAATGCATCCTTTGTAACCGTCCCCTCATTACATTGACTTCCCGCTCGACTACCTGCAAATGTAAAAGGGTCTTATTGAGCTGTTGAAAAATGGTACGTGTTAGGGCTTTAGGAATATTTTTCCTATTATTAGAAGGGTATTTCCATTTTAAAAATAAAGATCTGCTTTGTGTTACTAAAATCTTTTCGACCTGTGAATCTAACTTCTTCTTCTACACCTTCTGACTCTTAAATTAGAAACACATGGCACATCATACTCTTCAGCATCTATTTTCCCATAACAAGGCAGATTTACTTTAAAATCTTCTATTAGTTCTTCCTTTGTCACACTTTATGTGATAACAGTTGTTGTTACTTTCTGTATCAAGTTGAAGTTCGTTTTTATTTTTCCTCTCTGTTTTATTAGTTACTAGGTTTTGGTGCTGAATTATTTATTTCCTAACTTTCGTCGTGCTTTTCATTTAGTCCCTTCATTGAACTTAAAATAGTACCAAATATCTTCCTTTTTCTCATGAGAGTGAAATATAATACACCCTCTTTTATCAACTGAATACTTACTTCATAAACTGTATATACTCTACACATAAGTGTAAATTATCTAAATCTCTCTAGCTATGGAGACCGATGGTTAGTCGGGCAGAAATGGTCAGTAATAATAATTATTAATGGCGAAGTTAGAGGAGTTAGTGCAATTCAAGAAATTAAACTGTTCATTGAACAGGCAATGATCAAAGTGATAATAACTTAGAATTCGGAGCGCGATCGTATAACTTAAATGTACCGCATCAAGTAATTGCGAGAAGCCCAAGTTATGTTAGGGATGGAGCTAATTACCTGAAGTTAGTTTGTTTACATGCGGAAGATATAGGGCGATTGGTAGTGCAATTTAATTATTGCCGCAATTACATTTGTTTCTTGTGTTCGCACACTCATGATGGAAAAATTCCACATAACATTAATGTTTAATTTGTTTCTAGATATTTCAATTATTGCTACACGTCATAATCAGTCTTTCAGGCTCTTCTTTTCTCTTTAGAACTAAGCCCTCCCATGGATTTTTCCAAACCACATGGTCCTCTGTAACTAAGTCCGGCTGTAATCATTTTCAGTTCCAATGACTCGTTGCACGACAGATTGTTCTGAAATATTAACAAAATGTTATTTAGTTTTCTTTTCACTTTATTAACTAAGATATTAAGTACAAACATCCAAATCGCATTGGCATTATTATTCTTGCCAAAATTAAGTAACATCTAAAATAAACATACGTTCTTGAATAAAAAAAGCGTCACATTTACAAATTGTTAATCAGGCTCTGTAATTACCAATTACCCAGCACTTAAAATGCTAATTTCTAAATCATCAACATAAACGAGTACGAGCGGAGAAAAACGATAACTAAAAATAATCTGCAAGAAAATAAATTGTGTCAGCTTAAAAATAAACTCTTCGCTAGAGCCAAAGACTAACCTAAAATTGCATTCGCCCAAGATAAAACAGTTGTCCTTAACTTAAGACTGATTACTCTCTAGATGGTAGATACCTTTAATTAAAGAAAGTAAAGCCTGAAGCCTGAAGCGTGTAGATTTGTCTGGTGTTTTAAAAGCGAAAATTAATTATGTGAGTGTTTTCCTTATGGTATTTCGAAGTATAATAACTTGTGTTTGAAACTTCTAATTATTTCAATTTATTGTGGGCATGCAACGTCTCTCAAAAAGTTTTCGTAAATCTATCGAACGTAGCGAAATCTTCTGGATATTACGAAAGCAGAGAACATAGATTGGTAAATGTGAGTTTTAATTTATAGTTCAAAATCAGACTTAAAACTTTAAACTCAAATTTTAATAACCGAATTCAGATTTTTCACTCTAACTCTAATTTTAGAAAAGCGTGAAATAAACTGAATGGAAACATAAAGTTGAAAGTCTAAATTTTTGACTTATAACACTAAATTCAGAGCTTAGAGTTTAAATTCCGATCTTAAATTCTGAAGTCAAGGATTGAAATATCTGGATTCAGACTTCGCGATCCGAACTCAGAGCTTGAAGCTTAAAATTTATCATATTCTCGTAGGAGGACGTGCAGTGGCACGCACACTAAAGGGAGATCCCATGGCGCTCGACGAGCGGTATGTGTGCGAAGATGTTGATTGGCACGGTTCTTGAATAGTTGTAGGTTGTAATTAGCGGGAAGCAGATGTCCTGGGAGTGAGTTCCAGAGTGATGCAGTGGGCCAGACAAAGGAGTTCTTGTAAAGCGACGTTCTAGGTATTTCCAGTTGTATGAAAAACTGATGCGACCTTGCCGTCTGTCGTGACTGTATGACAGGCGTTACCAGAGGCGGCATGAGGCAGGCCAAATCCTGGGAACATCTGCGGTGAAATTATCTGTGAAACAGGGACATCTCGGTCACATGTCTGGCGGTGTTGCGGACTATCCGGATTCCGGGCCAACTCCGGGTCGCCGATGAGGCGCACAGCTCTCTTCTGAATGATATCCAGCAGCTTAGGGGTGTGCTTTGGTGCGGCACCCCAGATGTGTGAGCAATATTCTAAGCACGGTCTTATTTGCGCTTTATAGAGCCAGAGCAACTGCTGCGGTGTATACAGTTTTTTGTTGCGAAATAGCGCACCAAGCTTCTGGGAGGCTGATTTTGCGATGTTAGCAACGTGGTCATGCCAGGACATATTGCTGTTGACCGAGACACCCAGTAGTCCGATTGACGAGAATGAAGGAATGGTCAAGCCTGCCAAAATGATGTCAGGGCCCGCCGTGTTGGCCCTCTTGGTAAACGTGGCTGCTTCGGTCTTTGCTGCATTGAACTGGACCAAATTTCTATCGCTCCAAGTTTGAATTTTCTCCAGGTCTTGATTAATTGCTGTAATCAGTTCCTGTCTGCGATGGTAAGTCTCAGTCGCTGGTAAAGGTTCTTCTGATCTAAATTGGGAGACAAGGGTACTGTCATCTGCAAAACTGTAAACAGGATTATTTGTGTCGGTCAGCAGGTCATTAATATAGATAAGGAACAGACTTGGTGAAAGTATTGCGCCCTAAGGCACGCCCGCGTTAATGGTGAATTTGTCTGAGATGTGCCCATCAATTGCAACGTGCAGAGATGGGTTCTTGAGGAAACTGACAACCCAGCTGCAGAGAGAGGTTGGCAGTCCGAAGGACGGCAGTTTGTTGAGCAATCCGTCATGCTAAACTCTGTCGAATGCCTTCGAAATATCCAACGTAATCGCTCGAGATCTCCGTAGTTCTCAATTGCCCTACTCCATATACGAGTGACGTAGGCCAATATATCTCCCGTCGATCTCTCTTTACGAAAGCAGTATTAATTATCGTTAATTATTCTGTTGTTCTCGAGGTACTGGAGTAGGTGCTGATTGACTATACGTGCCATGAGTTTGGAGATTATGGGAAGCAAGGCAATTTGGAGATAGTTTCAGGGCATGGTTTTCTTGCCTTTTTTGGGACAGGTTGCACTCGAGCGACCTTCCAAGGAGATGAGCAAATCCATTTACGGTAAGACAGAGAAAAAGCCTGGAAAAAACGGCTGTTAATTCGATGGCGCAGTTCTTTAACACGATTGCAGGTATTTCGTCCGGTCCTGATACCTTTTGCGTATCTAGTTCTTTAAGGATTTTACGAATATCACAGTGATGAAACTTGACTTCTGCCATGGTAGTGTTGATTTTCGATATGGTGGGGAGAGCCTTGCCTTGAGGGGCGTCTAAGGTAGAGTGTGATGAAAACATTTTGGCGTTTTGCTTTTTCCTTAGGTGTAGTCGCCGTGATGGTTCGTATGTCAAAGGTGGGAGAGACGTTTTTGTAAAGTTATTACTTACTGCCTTGGCTCTCTGAAAACAGGCGAACATTGGACGGCGAACAGTGAGGAAACGATAGAGCTTCTTCTAAAAACCCACTTCCCCGGAGAGGTACAGACTACTGACTGGGACGAGGAACCAGAGCCAGAGATGGACTGGAATGTTGCCCGCAGTGTGGTGACTGAGGAATCCATAACTTGGGCAGTGGGGGAGTTCAGTCCATATAACGCAGGAGGGCCGGATGGAATTATACCAATGATGCTGCAGGCGGGCCTTGACACGTTACTCCCTTACTTAAAGAGAGTATTCGAGGCCAGCATAGCACTAGGGTACGTTCCACAAGCTTGGAGAGCAGCGGATGTCGTCTTCATCCCCAAGGCAGGGAAGAAAGACAAGTTGATCATGGAAGAGATTCTAACTGATTCTCCTCCACATGGTAATCAACACGCCTACAGAAGGGGGAAGTCGACTGAAACGGCTCTCCATTCTGTAGTTAGAAGGGCTGAAAAGGCAATAGAAAACAAAGAAATGGCGATAGCGCTCTTCTTTGACGTAGAAGGAGCTCTCGATAAGGCTAAAAAGAAACTGGTGTGGTGTGAGGAGAATGGTCTCGAAGTAAACCCAGGGAAGACCGAACTCATTCTCTTCAAAAGGAAACGAAATCTAACAGGTTTTGTACATCCCATACTCTACCAGACGAGACTGAGCCTAAGTCAACAAGTCAAATATTTGGGAGTTATTTTAGACAGCAAATTGAC
Organism: Pissodes strobi; assembly: GCA_016904865.1. Taxonomy (NCBI): domain Eukaryota; kingdom Metazoa; phylum Arthropoda; class Insecta; order Coleoptera; family Curculionidae; genus Pissodes; species Pissodes strobi. The sequence goes on from MU183923.1 coordinate 243,175, forward strand.
GTGGAAGGCACACGTTGAACAGATGGTGAATAAGACAACCGCGATTATGTGCCAACTAAGGAGAACGGTAGGTAGGAAGTGGCGTTTAAAACCTTACATCCTCCAGTGGCTGTACACTGCTGTGATAAGACCGAGGATTTCCTACGGATCCGTGGTCTGGTGGCCAGCGGTGGCCAGAGCCACTAATGCCCAGAAACTGGCCAGACTGCAAAGGCTGGCTTGTTTGGGTATTACCGGAGCATTGAGAACAACTCCCGGAGCAGCACTGAACATCATCCTGGGGCTGCCGGACCTCCCGATCTGGATTGAGAGAGAGGCAATGGCGGCTCACAAAAGGATGATCGACAGTGGCCTATGGCCAACGGACTACACAGGGAAAGGCCATACGACTATTGCCGCCAAAATGAGTAGGGATCTACCCATCATTGCGACCAAGGGCAATATTCCAGATGGCAGATTAAGACTGGGAAGGAATTTCCAAGTGGAATTTCCATCAAGGGAAGAGTGGCTGTCAGGCCAGTTACGTACGCCGAGCGGCGTACACGCATGGTACACTGACGGCTCATGGATGGCTAATACATAGTCATTCGGAGCCGGTGTATACCTAGACAACACTAAATCAGGAGAAAGCACTTCGCTGGGGAGATATGCCACTGTTTTCCAGGCGGAGGTGCTTGCTATTTTGAAAGTAGCTACCAAGGCGGAGGTAACAGAAGGTGTAGAGAGTATATATATTTACTCGGACAGTCAAGCCGCTCTCAGGGCGATCCAAAGACCCAGGGCAAGCTGTAAGCTAGTTTAGGAATGTAGAGACGCCCTAGATAGATTGGCTGTGCGCAAGGAAGTAAGACTCAGATGGGTTCCAGGGCACAGTGGCATCGAGGGCAACGAACGGGTCGATGAATTGGTACGACAAGGCTCAATGAGCCACCTCGTCGGTCCAGAACCTGGTTTGGGCTTAAGTAAAAGGCAAATCTCTCAGGAACTAAATAATTGGGCCTGGAACAAGACAAAGCACAATTGGAGAGGAAAAGAAGGATGCAGACAAGCCAAGGAAATGAATCTAAATCCTGACGGATCCAGAGCAAGGCGACTGCTAAAAAAGAGCAGAGAGGACATCAGGAACTTGGTAGGTATTCTTAATGGGCATGGCAGCCTAAACAGACATCTGCACCTTATCGGCGTGAGGGACAGCCCACTCTGCCCGAATTGCGGGACAGAGGAGGAGTCCTCATACCCCTATATAGGAATTTGTGATAGGTGGAGTCGCCTAAGGAGGAAAATACTGGGAGCACCAACACTTGCTCGGGAAGATCTAAAGGATCTGGACTGGGAGGACGTCCTCACCTTTATCAAGGTGACGGACGGGCCGTTTCAATGCGGGCCTAGTGTTGGAAGTAGCCAGGTAGGGGAGGGCGGATCGGGGACGGTGAAAAGGGACTTATAGGCCTGCTTACCGGGCTTCGGCCCCCCCACCAGTACTACTACTAATACTACTGCCTTTGTTACCGACCAGAAATTCGTGGAGCCACTGGGGCATTGCAAAAGTTTATTCCTAATCCTTGTGTTTGTCTTTAGTTTCGTCGATCACACGTTTGCATTCGTTTATCGCTTCGACAAAATAATTGCGATTTTCAGCGGTCTGATTTTGCTGACGTAGACTTGTAGACTTTATGTTTCTTACCTACAGCTCTTTGGCATTTTCTGTCGAACCAGGGCTTTCCTTTGACTTAAAACTAAAAAAGTCGAAATTTCACTTTTCTATGGCAGAATAATGCACAGAATACAACGTTCCAATACATTTGGCCTTCGGCCTTTGACTCCTGAGAGAAAGAAGCTATATTAAGTTCCTTAAAAAATGCAAAAAATGTATTCTAGATATGTATATTGAGGATATATAGGGTGTTACTTAATGATAGGCCGTAATTACAAGGGCGAATTTCTGAATCAAAATCAAGTAGAAAAGTTCATGTAAATATGTGTCCTAAAAAGGCTGGTTTTCAAGGTACAGGGTGGCAAAGTTAAAAAAAAAGGGTTTTTTGTTAATATCTCAAAGATCCTTGTGCCGATTTTGTTGTTAATTCTAACAAGGCCCTATGTTAGCACTAACTAGAAGATAATTATGAGTTCCAGCGGCATCTCGAGGGGCAGTCTCACTTATAATATTGAAAAAAATGTACGCCATTGGCTTGTCTAATTTTTTTTAGATTAAGCAGCTAAAATTGCGAGGTTTTTGCCCCTTAATATCTTTTTATACCTTACTTCATTTCCGAAGAAAAAAATAAAAACCATTGCCTGTCAAAAAATTGTTAGGAAAAACAAGTTAACTTTGATAGTTTAGCAATATTTATTTATAAGCCATTTTCTAAAATCTACAAATGAAAGGAATAACAATTTAACAGAATATTCACACAAAATTTTCGAAATTACAACCTCCCGTTTCTATGCAGGCTTCTGCTCTCCTTCTCATCGGTTGACGAACCCTTCCGGAAATTCAATAAGTGTTACGTATGGTTTCACATCCGTCAGCAATTCTAGTCCTTAGTTGTTCTAGGTACTGTCTCGATTGATCTAGGTGGCCAGAATTGTGGTTCTCCACGACCTATCCTACGATTTTGGTAAGCTCGATTCAAATACTCATGAGCCAATATGCTAAAGTGGGCTGGAGCACCATCATGCATGAACCAATGTTATTGCTGTAACTGAAGAGGAAAATAGTCCCCTTTGATACCGATCCAAACGTTGAGAGAAAATTGTTCCTGAAGAAAGACACATTCTCTGTAACTGGATGAGAATTTTCTTGGGGCCAGTTATGATTTTTGTGAAAATTATTTATTGTATTCCTGGAAAAATGGTCTTCGTCCGTCAATATAATGATGGAATCAAAGTGCAAGTCTTTGAAGATACCATCTACAAAATTGCGTACGCGGTTCAAAATTTCTTGGAAGAAGTGCCTGAACTCTTTGCACGTGGTAAGGATGCAACTAAGAATCTCTTAAAATTTTCCATACCATTTTATAGCTAATATTTAGTTTTCTACCAATTTTTCTCGTACTAGTTGCTGCATGTAGGACAGCATGTTCAACTGCGGTAATTAGAATTGAACAAGGTCTTCCCTCGGGGGTATTACGTTTAAAACTGCGAGATTCAGTCAGACGACAATGAATTTTTATGAATATTTTCTGCCTGGAATGACATGCTCAGGATAGCTTTCTTCGCCGGACCTCCGCGGAATTACCATTGGCATTGGCAAGACCATAGAGGAAATGCATTTGTGTCATCTCCAAATTAGAATAGCACAATCTTCTTTTTGACTACAAGAAAAATAATAATAAATTGTCACGGAAAGTCAAAAACATTATGTTCATAACAATAAGACAAGCTGAAGGCAAGTGGACTAAAAAACAGGGTGAAGAACAAGATGGGTCGATGACACACAGGCAGTGGATGAGGACAGGGGAGAATGGAAAGAGATAGAAGAATCCTAGGTCTAGGAGTGGACATATAAGGGTTGAGAAAGAAGATGGAGATAATTGCCTGAGTTTAAATTCGTAGCTTATAGTAAAAATTCGGAATATAAATGTGAATTCAGAGTAAGAGTTTAGAAACTATATTCAGAGCTTTACCGTAAAAACAAAAATATCACCATTAAAATTTGAAGAAAGCGCTTGGATATACGGGAAGACCCCTAAATTCAGAAAAACCTGAACTTAGACTTTAAACACCGAGTTCAGTTTCTTACTTTTGAATTAATCGTCGAATGTTCCAGCTATACCGTCATGGGAAACGTTCGCGAATCAGACAACACCTGGTTGATATTGGTGATTGGTTTTGTAGTTCTTGCGTCAAAAGTATTTAATATCTGATACAAACTTTGTTTTAGCTCGTGAACTTCTTATTTTGTGTCCAAATGAGACTACGTATCTTCAGAGACTGCTTTTTCAAGAACTATGTGGCTGTAGATATTAGAATAAATCAAGTCGAGGTTCTCTGATGTGAGGTCATATCCGCCATATTGACGACTGATCCATATTTTTCTGAAACAGCATTCGAAACTGAATCAATACTTTAATTGATTTATTGGACATTTAATACCTGTTTCTAATTTTCCACTTGAGAGGTCAAATCGCAAAAAATCAATTCTAGAAATAAATGGATCACACCTAAAATTAGTGAGTTAAATTACCTATTTAAGGAAATACTTCGAATTAATAAATGTTTTAATAATCACAATTATAATATAACCCACTAAAGAAAACAGTAAGTTGAAAATCCAATATATTTTTCACATAAAGATATAAAAATTGAAAACACTCTCCAACCAAACAATAATATCTTCAGGTAAATAAAGTTAACATACAAATGCAGGGAAATACGTGTCAAATGGAAAAAGGGAAATGCTCAAATTATCCATGATTTGCACTGGTGCATAATTTATCTTTGCAATTTTGTTTTTATTGCTCCAAAATGTCGAGTCGCTTCTTGGATTTATTAGTTCATATAATCTGTGAGAAACGGATTTGGAAATTAAGTTTATCACATCAACTGTAGAGTAATTCATAAATGATGTTATTTTCCATTGAGTTTATAAGACGAATAAACTTGATAGCTTCACTGAAAACGCCTGTAAATAGTTATATTTTGCTTCGTTAAAAAGCGCTTCCTAGAGATTGCTAAAATACGGTAGCATCACAGTACGACGCTATATTTTCCGAATAATTCGAACGAACCCAAGCCTGATGGCCAACGCCTAACAACCTGGACTACACCTTCGGGGGTCAATCACGTTTGATATTCCAGAAACAATATCTTATAAGATACGAACATCTTCCATATCATCTGCTTGCAGAAAACGGCGACCCTGGAAGCAAGATGTCAAAACCAAGATCAGATCTTCAGCAGTTAGACCTGCAGTTCAATCATAAGCGAAAAGTATCTATCTATATACTTAATCCAGAAATCTTTTGTATGCTCTCCCGGTTTAAATAATACAGTGAAGTGCAAGTTAAAAAGGATAATAAACTAATTCAAACGTAAAGATCCCATTTCAGTATTCACAGTTAAACAGTAACTAATTTAAATCTATTATTGTAGAGCTTTAAGGAAATAAGTGAAGAGCCCCTTAAGGTCGTAAAGTCGGTAACAGAGGAATATAATTAAAATTCTATATTGCAAAAGAACCATTAATATTTTATAAGACATATCTTAAATGACTGGACTAATGTGAGAGGACCGAACATCCGCTTATATTAGTCCAGTCATTTAAGATACAAGTCCTATAAGATAATAAAGGTTAAATGTTGCAGACCAAGGTGATACAATTATA
>MU183923.1:248510-286809 GCA_016904865.1 Pissodes strobi
TAAGATAATAAAGGTTAAATGTTGCAGACCAAGGTGATACAATTATAAAGGGCAAATTTATAAATAGGCATAATATTCTGAAATGGTATGATTAGAGATGTTTGAAAAAATGTTGTGTCGGTACCCTCAGTATTGTATTGGTACCCTAATTTTCTGCGTGCACTTTATGTAATCTTAAATGACTATATTAATGTGAGAGGACCGAATATCCGCTCATATTAGTCCAGTCATTAAGATACAAGTCTTATGAAATAATAATGATTAAATGTTGCAGACCATGGTGATACGTTGGAGATAAGTTTGAAAAAGTGTTGTATCGGTACCCTCAGTAGTGTAATGGTACTCTCATTTTCTGCATGAACTTTATGTAATCTTCTTTTGAGTTTTAGGATTGCCTTCCTTGCGCGTTAATTGTAGACCTAATTCGGGCCATAATGCTTAAATTTATTCCTACAACTGTCTTAAGTTTGCAAAAGGCTACCATTTTTTATAGTAATCTTTTTCTTAAAAAGCAGTCCACAAGGGGAGTGAGATGTGGAAATTGGGTCGGTCATTAGCTTGCTGCCTCAAATGACGAAATATTATCCAACGTAAATTTTGCATTCTTGAAGCTTTCGGGATAAACTTCATAGAACTCAGGTACCAAATAATTTTGGAGATAAAACTTTCTATTCTTCCCGTTCCAAGAAACAACACAGGACACCTCTTACGCGCTTTCTGTGTAATATATTTTTTTTAAAAGTAAAAGATATTAGAGCTATGACAAGTTCCACCGAGATTAATATTAGTTTACACTTACCGAATTCGACCAGTTATCCACAGCTAAAACAATTACCCTGCAGGTCGGAGTGCAAGGCACTGTAGCAAGCTGTAAAGTGAGCGCGCAATTTGCCCGCTGCTCAATAATCCTGAGAAAGGTTCATTGGGCGCCACCGAGTTCGTTACGGACCAAACTGGAGATTCCCGCGTTATTCGTGGAACCTGCTGCAAGACCTCCACTCTCCAAGGTAAACTTGCCGGTAAGGAGCGCTAAAAAGAATGTCATCACCTAATCACTAGCAAAGTTGCAAAGTTACGATAAGTAAATTGTTAAGCCAAATAAAACAGGCCGCAGATACTATACTATGAAAAAAAAATACATTGAAATTAGTGATATAAAAATATTTATAAATTTACGAAGGTGCAACTCCAACAATTGTAGGCGGTTTAAACACTAAGAAAAACAACTATCTTATATCAAAGAAATTATAACAATTAAATTATAAGAATTGTCAGTGGTTGTCTAAAACTCTATGGAGTTTTAGGTAAATGATTAAATTAATGAATAGGCACCAGACAAGTGCTCCTGAGGGAGAGGAAAAAAACTTAATTTGAGTTTTGTCTACCGCGCGGGATCGTGATCACGTAAACTGCAGAGATAAGGGGCGCAAGTACTACAAGTGTAAAGGTGCTAACTTAAAAAGTGAGAGTTATTTCAAACACAGCAATTTAAATCTAAGACTCATCACTTATCTTTCACTGAAGTTCCAACATCAGGTGAACACGGACGGCTCGTTCTGGACCCTTAGTTCATACCAGAGAGAACAACACAAGCCAAACCAGGTGAACGAACCTCAGACGTCCAACAAGTCCAGCCGGTCAACTGGACTGTCCGATTACGCCGGTTAAGTGGACTACCAAGTTCCAACTATTTTAATCGGATGGGAGAACTACAGAATCCCAGCCAGGTGGGAGGAATACAAAGTTCCCGCCGGGGGGGAGGACCCTAGGGATGGAAAACATTCCTTAGTAACGAGTCACAATAATATGTGAATCGATTGCTATTATATACTCTCCGTTCAAAAGAATAATTTAGGAGAGTTTCAAATTTCGGATTAAAGAGATAGGGTTTTCCCCTTTTTATTTTAAATCAAATTCAATAATGAACCAAAGTTAAAAAAAAATAAAGAATAAATGAGAAAAGGAGCACCACCGTAATAATATATTAGAGCAATGGAAATATTACAACTATAACTTAATATTAGTTATGCAGAAAACTAAAGTTTCAGTTCGCCCAAGGGAAGCCGACATCATCCGTTAAAAATAACATTACAGCATTTAGAAAGAGGGGGAGAAGCAGTCCAAGAATTTGGACCGAGTTCGGCACAGCAAAATAAACGTACATAATCGTTGAATACAGTAAAAAATGACAGAAATAGTACAAAAAAAGGAGATAAATAAATGTAATTAAATAGATTGCACCAAGTCTGGTATAGATAATATTCATACCATATTGAAAAAAGAGTTCAAGTATGATCTATATAATGAACAAAAAGCACTAAAAATCATACTAAACAAGTTTGACAAATAAATGGCCTGAATGACCTTCCAATATTATTATCAAATAGAAAGCATAACCCTTCCTGAATTTTAATAATTCAAGAGAAAAGTTCGAGTATGAGCAACATAATGAACAAGAAGATTAAAATATACGTTAATGAAAAAACATCGTACTAAACGAATTTGGCAAATAAATGGTCCGAACGACCTTCCAATATTAATATCAAATAGATAGCGTGCCTCTACCTTTATTTTAATAATTCAAGAATAAAGTTCAATAAGGTAAACAACACTGAACGAAAATATGCGAAAACATGTAATCTGCATTCAATTACGCAATCTGATGGCTTCCCTTAGTAACGAAAACTAATAATAAACAAAACTGCATTACCTAACCATTAACAACCGAATTTCCCGGTTTAGTGTCTAATTAATAGTTGAAATCAACTACCCACACGAATCACTAGAAGTTAATTGCAAGATCAATTATTAAAATTAAAGATAAAAACCACAATTCCCCATTACATCAATTCTAACTTCGGCAATAAAATAAATTCCATGAAATTAGCGGTTTTTGGCATTAGTAACAACCTATGGCTGTAAACAATAGATGCCTTTGATAAAGCAGCATAATAATCAACAGTTAAATTTTACACTCGCTGCTAATACGCCTCAGAAAGGTCAAATAAATTAAACTACTTAGTTAACGAAAATCCACATAATATTTCGTCGGAAATTAAATAAAAACGATTAACTAGGCCAATCCCAAGACCCAGTGAATAAATATTAATGACTATTCCGTTCAAATATAAAAACCCAAATGCCCTAATCAATCTCTAATTACTATGATGTCATGCCGATTAATTAAATTAATAAATCGAGTTCGATATGAACAAAAACGATAAATTCAATAACTATTAAATAATAACCTAGGCCATCCGAATAAAAAAACCTATCAACCATAATTAATCTCTAATTAAGATGACGTCACGCCGATCAATTAAGCTAATTAAATCGAGTCCGATATGAATGAAAACGGTTAATTTAATGATTATTAAATAATAAACTAGGCCATCCGAATAATGAAAAAACTATCAACCTTAATTAATCTCTAATTAAGATGGCGTCACGCCGATCAATTAAGCTACTAACTAAATCGAGTCCAATATAAATAAGAAGCGACTAATGCTATTAAATCAAACACGGGAAAAGTAAAAAATCTGCAAATGATAAGAATGCTTACCTCTTAAAATGAGGGCCAAAAGCCGTAACACAAGGCGCTAGTCACTCAATGGCTTCCAACACCAAACAAAGTAAATTCCGAAATCCTGGCCAGGCGAGTTATTCCTGCATCTACAGCACTAAAACTAACGAAAATAAATCGAAATGGCCAATACAGAAGTTACTACGTTGTTTGTCGATAAAATCCACCTCAGATGCCTGGGCTTAAATCAGATTTAAATAAATCGACAAATCAACGGGAAGGCTTCACGGGAGAAAGAAAGTACCTTGTCTCGCAAAACCGGCGCCATCGCGCGCTTCGTAAGGTGGAATCAGCGTGCAGGATATTACATCACGACGTTTCTCGATGCACCAATGAAACGGATTCCTTAAGGTCACGCGAGAAAGATATAAAATTGAATTGAATATCGGAACTAAATTTCGTACTACGATCGGAAGCAGGAATAGTACCAGGGGCGTACTAGAAATTCACTTATAGCTAGTGACCAAAACGGAACGTCACACAGCATTAGTTTCTGGAAGGATCTTAACTTTTTGTGGTATAATCGTTGAACAATGGTTTAATTTTCCCATGCTGCTGTGGAATTTGGAGGGTAAAATACTTTTTGGAATTTCACGACCATGTGACCAAATAGGATGAGTGTTTTTGTCCCATCCAGCACAAATATCATAAAGTTTAGATATGAATATATCAGGTTCTTTGTAATGTACTAATTTTGTCTCTTCTTTTCGGTCGCCTTTGTAGAACTACACGGTCTTCAAAAACGCGAATGCGTGCCCACCAAATTATTAAGTAGTCACCTACTTAAAGCTACCTTTATATCTTATTCTTAAAACCGTTCCATGCACGTACTGAAAGTAGCTGTTTCAATGAACCATTGGTATACAATGCAAGTATGTGTTTGAGATGACAAATTCCTTAATTGCGCTTCGAGTTGTTGGGGCCAGACCTGACTCCGTCGGATTATAATTTGTTTATAACCTTGAAAAAAAGTGATGATACAGAAATTCATGAATATCCTTGGAATAACTCGAGCTCTTTCTACATTATGAGGGATACCCAGAAGTGTTGTGTGTTACGGAGACATGGCTCTCAAATAATGAAGCCTCTTGCTTTAAATAAACAATAAACAATTATGACCTAGCATCATACTATTGCAGACAGGACTCACGCGCGGGTGGCGTGGCTGTACTGGTGCGTGAAAATTTTGCTAAGTTCAACCCCGTTGTTTTGGATGATATTCGACCGGCACACGAATTTTAGTTTGTTGTGTATATCGAGCCCCTGGAACTGACCTTGATGAATTTTATATGGCCTTGGACAAAATGTTAGTTCATTTCTGTAAGCGTAATGTATTTTTATTTATTTGTGGTGATTTTAACTGTGATTTTAAGTGTAATAGTTATGAAGTTTTAAATGTTAAAAATATTTTCAGCTCATATGGACTTGTGCAATCGTTTTTTGAACCTTCTAGATTCACAGGTCAGTCCTGCAGCCTGATCGATAATGTATTTACAAATGCACCTTTTACCATGGCTATAACCCTAGATTAATTTTCTCTGACCACAGAGCCCAGGTTTTGTACTTTGAGCCCGGTGAGTGTGCTGACAGCACAGCGCCCCCTCTAGGAAAAGATTTTTTTCTCGAGAAAATAAAAATAACTTTATTTACTTGCTTTCAAAGGAACAGTGGCTACCTAAATTGCATCAACTAGATCTAGAGGGTAAATTCACTTACTTTCTTTGAACTTTTTACAGTTTGTTTGACATGTCATTTCCATATCAAACCAAACGAAATAAATCCACAAGGGGTAAAAGGTAGTTCATATAGCAACGAATCACGAAATACGAATCACGAATTTTAACGCCATTGGTCAGAATAATCGACGGGAGAGTTGACAGGTGCATAATTTAAGATTTTTAGATTTTACGAATTCGTGAAATTTAAAATCTACGGCGCGGGAACCTTGAGTTCATTTCAAGATTTTACGAATTCGTGAAAAATTTCGGCCGATTTGACAGTTTGCATATTGGTTTTTAGAGATTAATTTAGTTTTGATTTGTTTTCGTTATTTCTTCGTATGTATGATGTTTGATACGCCCTTATATATTTACCTATGATATGTGAAGAGTTTTATGTAAATAAGATATTTTTTGTTTTTATAATTATTATAAGATAAGCTCTCTATGACAACCGGCAGCTAAATATCTTAAAATAAAATATGAAAATAATAATGAACTACGGTTGATATTGACGCTCTACGGTACCAATAATATTAACGGCTGATGATAAAAGTTTTATCTTAAAATATACCTATATCTAAGTGTAAGAGATAACGTCTCTGGTGCTGAAATTGGCTCTCGTGTGTGGTATTTTTTTGTATATGGAGAAATCTTTTCCACAAAGAAATCGAAGTCTTTCAAAGACATTTTATGGTAGTTCCTATATATTTTCTCCGCATTTACCCTAATTTTTGCACGAAATTATGATACTCCATGCGACCACCGTTGCTAAAAGATCTCACAGACACCAATGGACCTATTCCTATTATTCTTTTTTGTCGCATCTTAAGCAACAAGTAAGCTCCTATTACACGTCTACGTCTATGTCGGCAATAAAATACATTCATATTAGAATATTAATTTTAATTATTAATTTTGAAAAACAAAAAGGAAACACAACCCTCCTAACCTATTGTCAAAGGTAAATGTCACAGACGTCACAGTGAAAATTTGACATTTCCTAGAAACGTCTACGAATTTGGTCTTCGTATGAAATGGTCACTTTTCACGAATTTGTAAAAACAACGATTCGTGATTCGTGTTTCGTGATTCGTTGCTATATGAATTCTGCTTAAACGTAATCCTTGGATAACTCCTGAACTTATCAGTGAGGGTGTTCAGCTGAGGCAGCTTCACAGATGAGTAAGATACTCGAATAATAATGAAAACCTTAAAACTCTTTACAAGGACAGTACTAAATTACATAAAAAAAATATTACGGTCGCAAAAAAGGCTTATTGCTCTAATGAACTGCTAACTTCACCTAATATTAGTAAATGTGCGTGGGACGTTATAAACTCACTCAATAGCATGAAACTTAAAAAAAAAATCAATTCCCGATCGTATTGTGCACTGTGGCAAGGAAGCGACGGGACAGGATGAGATCGCTGATGTCTTCAACACCTTCTTCATCGAATCGGTGGACCAACTCTTGAATGGTACAAAGCGTGATGTGAGTGGTACAGAGCGAAGGGGTAGCACAACCTTACCCAACAGTGTCAACTGCCAGACGATTTTTTTGACACCTCTAACCGAGAATGAAATTTTGACTATTCTCAGGTCTGTGGCCATTAAGAAGTCTTGCGGTGTCGACGAGGTTCCCTGCAACCTAATGAGTTATTGTGCGGGAGAGATTCTGGCTCCTCTGACCTACCTTATAAATTGTTCCTTCGAACATGGCTACTTCCCGGATCTCTTGAAAAGGGCGATCATAGTACCAGTTTATAAGAAGGGGGACCCGACTGCGGTGGAGAATTACAGGCCGTTCGCCTTGCTGTCCGTGTTCTCGAAGGTTTTCGAGGGGGCTTTTCGGGGAAGATTGGTGGGTTTTTTAGAGTCCTTCCGCATATTGACCTGCATGCAGTTCGGGTTCAGAGTTGGACGATCAACTACTGACGCCATATTATCGTTTTACCTGAAGATCCTGGGTAATTTCAACGAGGGGCTGAAATCTGTTGGGATTTTCTATGACTTCACAAAGGCCTTCTATATCATAAATCATGCGACACCATTTCCTACTAGGGGGCCGGCATATGACTGGATAAAGACCTACGTGTCAGGTAGGAGTCAAGCCGTGAAATTCTTGGGTGATGGTGGACTGACTGTGTCTGATTGGGTAAATGTTAGTAGCAAATGGCGTTCCCCAGGGCAGTGAACTGGGGCCTATCTTATTCCTTATGTTTATAAACGACCTACCTCTGCTGGTCGGCGATAGTTATATAACTCTCTTTGCGGATCACACGTCAGCAGTTTTGTCGCGGAGAGCGATTATGAGAGTCTTTGCACCAAGGCGAGCAGGTGTGTGAGAGATATACCTGCGTGGTGCGTGGGAAATGGCCTTGGTCTGAATACCGCGAAAACTAACTTTCTTGTTTTCACCCCTATCAGAGTGACCCAGGACAGGAGTCTGCTTGTCAGAGACGGGTCATCAAATCTTGTTCAGCGTGAGGACGTAACCTTCTTGGGCATTGCGGTCGACTCTCATCTTTCATGGACTGGTCAAATCCATAACACCTGTAATAAATTGTCATCCAGGGACTATGCTGTACTGCACTTGAGAGATTTTGTAGAGAAACCTATGCTTAAGATGTTCTATTATGCTACCGTTCAATCGGTCTTGTCTTATGGACTATTGGCATGGGGTAACTCTAGTAACATAAATAAAATTTTGATAAGCCAAAAGAGAATAATAAGGACTATGTTCCGCTTATCATTCAGAGCCTCCTGTCGCCAAACTTTTAAATCAAAACGAATTCTCACCGTTATTGGTTTATACATTTTTGAATGTGCTTGTTATGTATTTAAACATCTTAATGAATTCCCGAAGTGCGGGGTTATTAATCGTTACATGACAAGAAATGCTGAAAGGCTTTTCATTCCTGGTGCCAGGTTGACCCAGGTGCAGGAGGGACCTGGGATCACTTCCCTAAAAATTTATAACCACCTGCCTTCAAATATTAAGGATATTCGGATTCTCCAGCTCTATAAGAGGAAGCTTAAGTCCATATTAGCTGAGAACCCCTTTTATTCATTGACTGATTTTTTTTCACACGCTCTTATTTAATCGAATTTTGCTCAGTTGTAGTGTTTAGATTTTAATCATTTGTATCTTGTTTATAATGTATTTTTAAATTTGTATTTCAATATATGTGATGATGTCAATGGAAGTAAATGAATAAATGAATAAATAAATAAATAAACGTATTGATTTAGAAGGATTATGTTTTGAAAAACAAAATGGTTTTTTTAATGCAGTAATTATTATTCACCAAATTGGCTTTGATATAATTTTAAGATTAAGTATTGCATCTTCCTATGGAATAGCTTAACGGCTTTGTCCCTTTAGAATATCAAATATATTATGTATTATATTAATATATTGTTAGTGTAATGTACTTACGTCACTTGTCAAATTCGATTCCGTTATCCAGAAAAAAACCTGAAAATCAACGTGCGCATTATAATGTTACTTCCCTCCGTCATACCCTCTTCAGCGAGGTCTACTAGCACTTGATAGAAAAAATAAGGTTTTGGTTAATCACCCCTTCACTTTTATTCGTAAGAATATAAAAAATTTATTAGAAAGAACTATAAGCTATTTATAACATAAATGACTCATTGTCAACCTAACCCCTAAGAGAACTTTCTCTAAATACAGTTAATAATCTTCTCCTATTCAATTTTATTATCAAGCATTTAGACTTTCTCATTGATCGATGAAAAGAGCTAGCGAATGATAAATGCCGAATCAGTGAATTTTTGAGATCCATATAGAGCTGACGGCGACGCTCTAATCGCTTTTCCTCAAGAAACTTCGCTTTTTCAAGATAACTGCTCTATTTCCTGGCAATTTAATTCTAGTCTAGTCTCTGACACTATTTCTGCTGTCTTAATTTATTTTTCTTAAGTAAATATATTAGGGCCCGTCTTCACTTTCAGATAAATTAACTTCTCGAATGAAAGTATTTTTAAGTTGCACCAACTAGAGATTAGTTGCAGATTTTTTAATAAACTTTTATGAAGTTTGCTTCATTATTGAAGGGCTGAATGGAGTTTGCGGCATTGGAAGTAACTTGGGCTTTGTCATATATAAAACATCCTACGTAATTAATTACGGTTTGAGTTAGGCATCAATAATGAGAGCTACAAATTTATTTTTTTAAATTTATAGTTGTAAATAAACTCAGCCATAATGACTTATTTAATGCGAAAAGTATTATTAGATAACGGTACTTCTCTCACTAATTTTTAAATCCAAATGGAAATATTAAGTATGTTTTGACCTCAGGCTTATAATATAACGCTTTTTGGAAAAATCTTATATAACATTTTTTCTGATAAATATAATAATAATATATGACAGAAATAGACACGTACATGCCGTTGAGTTTGCCTATATAATGTTTATTATTTTTTTCAGGAAGTTGTCGTCCCCAACGAACCGCATAAGTACATTTTGATCTGCAGCTTCTTTATATGCACCATACTGACTCTATTCACTACAATCTGCCTTGGTATTTCCTGTTTCCTTATCAAAAGTTCCTGTCTTATTGTGCTAAAACTTCAGTGTTCTGTGTCGATATTCCTCTGCGAAGTGTTATTTTCAGTGGCAATTTTAATGGAACCACCACAGGTATGATTTTTATTTTAAATTTTATACACCTCGCAATAAACCATGGCGAGCAGTGGAGATACTTTAGACCTAAATTTAAATAATAAATTATATAACATAGAAAAAGATACAAATTGCTTTATTGTTGAATTGATGCAGTTAATTCTTGCAGCGATAAAATTAATATCTTATTAGATCAGGTAAAATGAATTTTGAAAATTCTAAAACGTAACTTAAGTCATATCCCTGGCTTTTGTACCCAAATATTAAATCTAACTTGAGTCTGAGTCATCACTGATATCACCATCATCATCATCATTTCAGTCTATTACATCAGGGAGACCACCAGTTTTTAGTATCTAGCTAAATTAATCATATTCATTGCACTGATTTATTTAGCTGTAACTAATCGGAATTTGATGAAGTGGCCCTAAGTATTTCTCCCTAATAAGAGGAGATTCTTCTTCAGCTATTTGCATAAACCATAAAACTGGAAACATGTTTTTCATGGTTATATTATTTTGTACACTTGCGAAACATGGATGGCACGCAGGCAGTCGCAATGTTGTATGGCCAAAATTCTGAAGTAATGAGTCACAGTAGTAGTAGTAGTAGTAGTAGTAGTAGTAGTAGTAGTAGTAGTAGTTGAGGGGCCAGGAGGCCAGGCTAATAGGTCCGGAGGGCTCTTGCAGGATACCCCAGATCTCCTCTCAGCTACCAGCCCCATCTCCAGTATTCCTAACCTGATAAATGGCAGGGTCTTTCTCCATATCCAGCACATCCTCTCTTCCTTCTGCAATATTGTCGCTCCGGAAAAGCAGCACATGTGCAGGTAATGGAAGGAGAGATTCATCCTCCTCTCCGCATCCGCATGTGTTTTCTTAGTTGGAAGTGCCGTGTAATGACCCCTACCGATGTGCGCAGGAGCCGCCTACCTATCGTCAAGAGTCATTCTATTCTTGTTTTATCAGGCTCATCGATAAAGTTCTTAGCATGTCTGCGCCACTGACATTTTCTACATTCTCTTCAGAGGACCTGATCAGTTCGCCCTCTGATTTCAGCTCCTGCTTGAGCTGGAGAAAAACCTAAAAGAGGCTTCGGGCCTATACATATGGTGCCAGAGGCAAGCCCGGCGGGTTAATTTGCCACCTCGTTCAGTCTCTCCCTTCACCGCTGGTTCCCTGTACCAATATCAGCTTTAGCTTCACTGTCTTGCTCTAGGCCAGCCGCTCCAAGGCCTCCTTGTCTTCTTCGGCCAATTTAAAGTTAGATCTGGGTGCACAGACCGTTCTATTGTCTGGCCTCCTTCATTGTTGCAACCATCACGACTGCGTACACCTCTGATTGGAACATAGCGGATTGGAACTGTACATTTTTTAATAGTTTTTCATCAAACCATTTACCGTCATTTTAAACAATTTCATGATGATAATCCCCAAATTTTGTTCTTGATTTAAATAGAGCGCATTCCTCTAGTACGAATATACAAGACGTCACGAATTCGATCTCGAAAACCGTAAGATATAAGAAGACGTTAAAATGGTGGCAAAGTTGCGCAATCTAGTGCTTAGCGGAACACCGTTTTGGAAATTAAGAGATTCCTAATACTTCCGAAGATATTCGAAAACAAAGGAATTTTTCAAATTCAAATTTTATTTATTTGTGGCTTTAATTTTTAACTTTTTGAAAAGTAAATGATACTTTTTTTTTAAATGTTTAAGCTGCAGTAATTTGTTTTTAAATCCGGCATTTCGTATTTTCTGTACCAACGCATGTTGATTTCTTTACATACAAACCTGGTCTGTTTATTACGCCACTTTGAAGAAGATACTAAATATTTTGGGTCAAATATACGTTGATCTTCAGCATCAAATGAAAATTGGCCGCGCTCTAGTTTCTCGTGAGAATTCTTTTTCTAGTTTCTTTGGCTACGTCAATTATTTTCTGAAAATACTGATCAATGATCATTCCTGCAACTCCGCAAATGATCACGAGATTATTCTAAATGTTTGGCCGTTTCAATATTGTTTAAGATGTGGTTCTGTAGAAGCTTACTTATCGGGTTAGTTATGTTTTAAATCTTATATCATTAGGCCATAAGCAAAGACATACCAAAAAGCCATAGCTTTTAATTTCATTGACCTAAAGCTGTCGATCCTACACTGGCGGTGGGATCGTAATGAATGAGCAGCAAAAGGTACAAACATTGACGTTTTTTTTTATGTTCGGCACACACACATACGCATACAAAAGGAAAATTCTATACCACTCAACGAGCCGTGCGTGTGCAGAGAAGATGGTGGACGTTGGACTTGAAGTGCTGTAGGTTGTAATTTTTGGGAAAGAAGTTACTCGTAAGTCCATTCCAGAGCGAGGCGGTCCTTTAGATAAAGGAGTCCTGTAACAGCGCCGTCTTAGGTGTTCGCAACTGAATTGTATGTTAATGAGCAGCTTGTATCTGATGGGTGTTTCTGTTTGGCACTGCTCTTGGCAGAATCATAAGTGCCAGCTCGTTCGAACACCTTCCGTAGTAGTATCGACAGTAAAGAGGCAGGGCCGTCACTTTTCTCCGATGTTCAAGGCTATCAAGATCTTTAGTTAACCCTGGATCATGGACAGATGGACTGCTCTCCTCTGTAAGGAGTCCACTATCTTGAGCAAGGGCTTGGGTGCCGTACTTCACACAAGGGAACAGTGTTCCAGAGATGATCTTATCTGAGCCTTATAGAGCAGTAAAAGCTAATGAGGTGTATAGAACTTTTTTGCTCTATAGAGTGCTCCTGGCTTTTGTGCTGCGGCTTTGGCGATTTTCGTGACGTAATTTCACTAAGACATGTTTTCTACGTTGGTGCTCAGCAAGCTTATGGATGAGGTCAGGGTCAGTGTTTGTCTTGTCATTGATAAGTCAGGTCCTGTGGTGTTTGCTGCTTTTTTGAGAAGACAGCTGCTTGAGTATTTCTTGCGTTAAACTGGGTATTGCTTTCCTCACCCCATTCCACGATAGCCTTCATATACTTGATGGCAGCAATCTGATTGTCTCACTCGAGTTGGGAACGAGCAGCAGTCATTGGACTTCGCGTGCCACCACCGCCGACATGAATGAGGATATAAGAGTACTGTCGTCTGCAAAGCTGTAAATAGAATTGTTTGTCCTGTCTAAGAGATCGTTGATATATAGCAGGAATAGTGTGGAAGGTAATCTACACCCTTTTAAGTTCCTCCGAGAGATGCCCATCAATACCAACTCGGATGCTTCGATCCCTTTAGAAATTGAAAAGCCATAGAAGCAGTGCTGGTGGTACTCCGTGTGCTGTCAATTTGCTTAACAATCCGTCATGTCACACCCTATCAAATGCTTTGGATATATCGAAAGCCACAGCACGAGATTCGCCGTAGCTCTCGATGGATTTTGTTCACAGATAGGTCACGTAAATCAGGAGATCTGTGCTTGCGTAAGCCATACTGACGATCGTTTATGATGCTTGCCAATTTGAGATATTTTAGGAGCTGTTCGTTGATCAGTTTCTCCATGACTTTGGACATGATCGGAACTAAGGCAATTGGACGGTAGTTATTTGGAATCGCTTTTTTACATAATGAAGCTGTTAGTTCAGTAGTACATTCTTAAGCACTACTGCGGGAACGCCATTCGGTTCTGTGGCCTTGTTAGTGTGTAGCCATTTGAGTATTCGTGTCATGTCGCGTTGGCGAAATACCAGACCTGGCACTGGGGAATTCACTCTCGGGATAGTTGGGAGAGTCTTTCCTTGAGAATCTAAGGTAGAATTTGATACAAACATTTCGACAAGAATGTTCGCTTCTTCTTTGGCCGTTTTTGCTATTGAGCCATCATCTTTGGTCAGTGATGGAATTGATGTCTTTGAGAAACCCTGTACTATTATTACGAATTTGCTTTTAAACATCAATATTTTGTCCCGTCATATGGGCAGCATTGTCATACCCTAAAGTACTAAATATCTAAGTATAAAACTTTTATTTTTGGCTTTAGGGTGTCAGTTACGAGCCACATCCAATAAAGCTTTCTTAAACCGATAAAAAGTAGACATTTACATATCACATTATATTATTTTAAGTTGCTGGGCTTTATATCTATGTCAAGAGAAAGTGCTATTAAATTCTTATATAAAAGATAATGTTTTCTTTAATATTATTTAGTGTTCTATCAATTGATTTTAAATTTATGGTCCTAAATAATGAACTATATTCTGTGAACTGGATGTTTTGCGATTTTCTGTAAAGGTTCTTTCATGACGCGATGATGAGTAAGAAATAATTCAGCAGGTGCTACTTCAAAATCAGCATAAATGCAACGAAAGCAATATTAATATTTCTATTTGTAAAATTCCGACTTTGCCAAAACTGTAGTAAAACAGGATCTTTCTTTTCGCTGTTAAATGCGTAATTAGTAAATATTATTTCATGATTAATTGAACTGTTTGTGTTATTGTAGCGATACCTGATGGTATACCTCACTTTCCTAGAAATGTTTCTTCTGCTGGGTATATCGAGCCACCTGAGCAAACTTCTTATAGTATTCACGGAGTTGATAGAAGTTCCCAAATCAATGTCATCAAAATACACCGTAATGGGCATTATTTCAGGTAAGCGTATAACAACTAGCTTTGGTCAGGACAGGCGTAAGCTAGCGCCGATTAGCGGTAGTAAAGTAGGGCTATATGCAGCAACAATTTCGGTTAACATTGACAAACAAGTTTGCCAAATTTTAGTAATGTTTCGAAAAGAATAAGATACAATTAAAAATAATATTTCAAAAAAATCATCGTTAATTTTATCTTGAAAAGTTAAAATTAAAAAAGGCGCTATTTTAATTTGGCCATTAGACCCCACAACATCTCGAAGTATACATCACCCCAATCTTTACTTTGATTAAACAGATAAAAATTGATACATTTTCATAACTTAATATCTGACAAAGTATGCAGCTAAACACCAATTCAGCATCTTTAAGCCACACTGAAATTTTGAACCATGGCAAAAATAGTAAAACAACGTGAAAGTTTTCTTTGGAATAATATAATTATGGCATGATTTGCTATAGTTAGGCTCCCCCATCTAAAGCATATCCTTAGGCATTCGAATGGTAATTACTAATTAATATGTATTTTTTAGGAGTGCCACTCATAACAATTTTTGGAAATCACCTTGCCTATAAAACAATGAATATCAGCCTAAAATCATGGTGGATGCTGAAAAACTCGCTAGCATTTAACATTTTTCTGGGTGTTATTTCGATAATAACTGGATTGTTTATATTTATTTACGTATCAGTGATTAAGAAATTAAAAGAGCTGATCGTTACTCAGGAGAAGCATGACAAAGCAGTTAAGAAAAGGTAGGTATCAGGAATATCTTCATAAAAGTTATTTGAAACATTATTTAAGTTCAGCCAAGTCTTTTAAATTCTAATTAAAAATATATATAAAAAAAGAAGTCGGTCAATTCTTTCTCAATCCCTTTATCTATGGTTTTGCATTTGTAGTTATGGAATATCGTAGATCGTAGATCGCCCCATTTTATTTGGTGTGTAGATGTTATTGGGGTGTCCTCTCAATTCGGAGAATGTTCGGTGTTACGTATCATGACACTCTTATTCAATAATGAGCTATAGAAATTTTGTTGGAAAACTTCAGAACCTCTTACTAAAATACAAAACAGGAGGGTGACCACAAAGTATAAAACATAAATTTTTATGGAAGACCTTGTTATATATCATCTGCAAAACATGTTTAACAATATGAGTCAACGGATCAAGTAAAGAAGACTCTGTGAAAAGAAAATGCATTCTATATCAAAAAAAATTCAATTCAATGTCATAATTTATATGTAAACTCAGTACATAATAGCTGTTTATTCATAGATAAATTTTGGAAATGTTATTTAGGTTTTGCTGGCACCTGATCGATACCAATACTTTTCCTGCAATCGATAATCTTTTCTACTAGGTATCCATCAGAGTGATGTGTTTTTGTAATTCTGTCTCGTGAAAACATTCCTTGATAGGCATATCGTGGAGCTCTTTGCCTTTAACTCATTTCACTTTATCACCAGTACGGACGGCGCTAGATATTTCAATTTTAAAATCATCATCAACAACATATTTTTTTTTTGGTAGAGCTGCAAAATCGTTTATTTCATACTATCAGGTATATACACTACATTACCTCATTGAATCTGGTATTGGCACAATTGCCACACTGCACTGTACCGTTAAAGCTACATTACATGGCCCATTTCTTTCTAAAGGAAGCGTTACTGATGATCAAGTTTAAAAGCCGTGTGCAAAACTGAAGTTTTTACCATGCTGACAACCACATACGTATGTGGTGAGGTGACCTCAAAAGAAAATTATTCAAAAATGTTAATTTTTACTACAACTGTATGATATGTTATTACTAAAAGACTAGCGTAGATATTCCAGATTGGGCTTCGCTTTATCCGCGAACATCTAAGCTCGCACTGTAATAGCAATAAATCACTTCTGGAACTTCCAAGCATCAACAAAAGCTATGCCAGCTCCATCTACCATGTGTCCGAACTTACTGGGATTTTCTCAATCTATTAAATTACGATTTTCAAAGCACAATATGGTACCAGTGTTACCAACTATTGCATTTTAATATATTCATTCCACAAATTTGCCAAAAATTCCTTTTTTCCAACCCAAAATGCTTTTTCTGTTGAATACAATACAATTTCTAGGACAGCAAAATAATAGTAAAAATAGCAATTTCAAGTAAAATAAACCTTATTCCTTTGCCTTTTGGCACGATCGTTGATAGAAGTTCTTGTCTCTCTTGAATAATCAATTGAATCGAAGACAAAATTGTTTTTATTATTGCCAATTTGTTTTTTCACAATTTCTTGTCTCATGAAATTGAATTAACATAGCGAGGTTCTGTTGAGATTTTATTAACAAGAATAAAATCGATTCACTAGATATTCAGACTAGTTATCCATTGTTTATAATGGACATTTCAACCCTTCCGACTTTTTCAATTATATAGTCTTCTCTCTTAATATGTTTGCGCGTACCTAAATATTCATTATGCACAATTCAAATGTCATCTTTTTGAGTCCTTCCCTTAAATCACCCAGTTTGACGTTTTCCCATAAAATGAACTGGACTGTATTTAAATTTATCCCCGCATCGCCGGCAGATAGCGCTCATCTCAGGTTCATACTCTGTAATGACCTCTTCTAAAGTGCCCAGAGACCCCATATCTTTGGTCAGGCGCTATTCCGTCCTGGTGCCATCGGGCTGGATTGAATGCATCTCCACTTTCTTAAGAGGACCCAATCAGGTCGCTTTTTGGGGGGGCTCTAGAAATTCCTAATAAGAGCTCCTGGTCTCTGCAAGGGATACCCGAGCCAAGCCTGGCAAGTTCATCTGCCACCCCGTTCCCCGCCTCTCCGCTATGTCGCGGCACCCATAACAACTTCACCCTCTTTGTCTGTGTCAGCCGCTCCAAGTCATCGACACTTCTGGACCAACTTAGAGTTAGTCCTGGGTTCACAGACCGCCCTGAGTGCGGCTTGGTTCTCAGAGCAAATTACTACTTCATCTTTATTTCTTTGTCTGACCTCTTCCATTGTTGCAACTATCAAGATTGCGTACACCTCTATTTGGAACACTGTGACGGGCTTTCCAATGAGAAAGCTTTCCCGGGTGCCGCTAGCCTCCAAGAAGATTCCCGCTCTGGAGGACTATTGTCTCACCAGTCGCGCACCATCAGTGTAACACATGATCGCCTCCCTATCGAACCAAGTTACCTCTCGACAGTCCTATTGTCCCTTTATTGGGGTGATGGCTATGTATGCTCTCTTCAATTTTAATCTATCCTCAGAATAAGTGTATCTCCCCATTTGTTTTTATATGTTCAACTACCTCAACTCTTCCTCTTCAGATACCAATGTCACGCAGTAGCAACAAGGATACGAGAATACGAGATTAATAAAAAAAAACTAAATGAGCATAGTTGAGTGCTTTCAAGAAAAGTTCGAGGGTACCCTATAAATAAAATTTCTTTGAAGTTGGTGGGCGATGAATATACAATCAGTACAGAATACAATTTATGGCAATATGAAAGATCTATTTTTCGAATTTAATATTGGAAATCCTAATGCCATCTCCGCTGTCAGTAGGTTATTTGTCTATTTTCAAATAATAGAATTTCAAAGATATTAGATCAAAAGTTACGACACTTGATAAAGCTTAATAATGATATAATTATACCAAATTAAGTAAAGACATGTCCTCCAGTTGTGAAGAGATCAGCAAGGCATCTAATGCTGCTGTTGGCGTTGTTCTCGGGCCCCTGTGATGGCGGCTAACCTTTGAATTTTTGCCAGCTTCAGACAGGTAGTCTTGCGCTCCACCACGAGCCGCCACACCACCGAGCCATACATGTTCCTGCACCTAGTGATGGCGCTGTACAGCCAGTGGACTGAGCTCCAGGTTGCGGCCACCGCTCTTTTCAGTTAAGCTAGGAACCTATATAAGATTCTTCCTCATATAAAAAGCATCTCAATTTTTGTTGGATTTACTGACAGACCGGTCTCCTCACACAATCTTTCTACTATTCTACAGGTCATCTGTATTCTTTCACAGGCCAATTAATATATCCTTTGTAGACAAGGACCAGCCCGTCGCGTCGTCAGCATATACCTACGCATAGAAACCTGCACTTGTTAACACAAACGTAGTGAGAAGCAGCTATTATTTGATCTCTGAAAAAGTTTTTCAAAAATAAATTACCTATCAGTAAGGAATCGTGACTAAAGCAGTCCAATATGATTCTTCAAATAAATAACTTCCAGAATTAGCAGAAAATATTAAGTGTAGTTTGAAAATTAAGGCACACATTCCGTTTTTTTTTTGGTGATGACATTGAGCTTTAATATTTTAGTCTTGACAAAGAAGGTTTACGATTCTACACACCGCCCGTGTAATGATAACTCAAGTTCAACAAATGCACTAAAGATGCAGTCAATTTTGCCAACGATGTTAAAAAAGAAGCTCAAATTGTTTGAGTGGTTAAAATAGTTAACAAAATGTGTATAAGTTTCGCAAAATCTATGCAATGAAAATATGTTTCCATAATTTAATCTAATTACTCTCAAACACAAAATCTGAGGGAAATATTTATTTATTAAGACGTTTAAAATAAGTCCATAAATATCCTTTCTTTACATATTTTAAATACAACCAGCCTATAAGAGTATGTACATTCACATTATTATATCTAAATTGTCAATACAAATAAGGTTAAATCTACACAGAGAGGTCGCTCCAAAAATTTTAAAGCCGAGTAGTGTACTGGGAATTGGCCGAAAGACAAATGGTTTCTTTTTCTTTCTTTTTTGTCGTATCTTCATGTCTGAAGCATCGTGACACTATGGCTACTTGCAACTAAAAACTTTACACTTCCAAAGGTGGCAATCTATGGTCAACTGGTAAAGTCTATACGAAGTCAGTGTAAACGGCTAGGAAATTGGGGTACGATCAATTTCTTATAGATTTGCATTGAAATGCATGAAATAACAATCAAAAGTCTTATTGACGGCTCCTCGTAGATAGTCTACGTTGACTTGAGAAGTCTGTCCGCACAAAATATGGGCGATATTAGAAAACTAGCGCATTTGATTGGTCCCTGCGAAATTCCTTAATTGTTTTTAGAGTTAGAGCATTTAAATCGTATCATTTTAACGACAGTCAGTGCTGTTTACGTATTTTGACAAGTTTATTTTGTTAGTTTTGTCAGTATTTGCTTTGTACTTTGTTGTTGTTTTTGTGATTGTTGTTGATGTGTGTATTTTACCTCTGTTTTTATTACATAACTTTGCTGTTCTTGGAAATCAATAGGCCTGTTCATTTGGTCTGCTCTCAACACTCTAAGCGGCTTGGAGCAGGTGTGCTCGAGATCAGTTAGATCATGCTCTACTTGCACCTAGTCTGGAGGTGGAGCAGTTAGAGCAAAAGCAGAAAGATGACAGATAATCAACAAAAACCGCGGAATATAAAATAATAATATAACCATGATATAACCCCACTTTTTAAATTTTAAAAGGCTGAAGGGTATCGTGATCTTTCTTTGAGGAAAAATATCCCTATATATAAAATATCCTATCTATGTGCTGTATTAACAAAAAACGCGCTCATTTGGGGTAGCAAGCTAGGAAGTCGTCCGAACAGGAAATATCTGCTTAGAGTGAAGTTATAGCATTTCGTGTTCTCCTCCAAACTGATTTCTTTGATTTTCCGAGCAGGTTGAGTAAAGCCAAATGAACAGGCCTAGTATTTAGCTAATCAAAATGGTGTTCTGGGGACCTTTTGATATTTCTGATGGTAAATCGGAATCTGAAAATAACAAAACCAATACCGTTGCAGAGCTCTTAGAGTTTCGTAATAAAGACTCCACATATCCAAACACAAAGAATTATTTTACATATGTATACATGTTTGAAAAGTGAAAATCATGAGGCCTCAGAAAATGAAATAGTAAAAAGTATTTGTGAGCTTACTAAACTTCCACGCTCTACAGTTTATAAAGTGATTAAGGTAGGAGATATCATTGACCATTCTTTAAAGCGAAAAGGATCCGAAAAGAAGTTATACGCCGAGTAGTATATCAATTTTACAAAGACAGCAAAGTCCCGACATTGAAAATGATTCGAGATAAATTATCGGATTACCAGAATTATAAATACAAATCTCTCGACACTTTGCCTAATATCTTACTCAATTGCGGTGTTAAATATAAAAAATTGGATAAAAGAATGGTTATCATGGAATCGCATCGCACAGTTGCTCACCGGCGAGAATACTTACTCAAAATTCAGGAGTATCGCCAAGCGAAAAGGGAAATAGTGTATTTAGATGAAACATGGTTTGATACACATGACATAGTTGAGTATGGTTGGGTAGATGATAGCAGTAATTACAAATTAAACGGGCCTTGTTCTCGCCGCAAACGAGTGATTACACTGCATGCAGGAAGTGATAAGGGCTTTGTACCCAATACTTTAGTATTGTCTGCCAAAAATATAAAGTACTCTTCGGCTGATTATCATGAAGACATGACCGCCAGTCTATTTGCAAAGTGGTTTACCGAACAATTGCTGCCGAATATTCCCCCAAATTCCGTTATTGTAATGGACAATGCATCGTATCAGTCCCGCCTTCACAGCAAAGTTCCCAATAGCAGTAATAAAAAGGACGATATTCTCAAATTCATGGAGAGCAAAAATATCGATATTCCTCAAAAGGAGACAAAAAAGTGTTATTGGAAGCTATTAAAAAAAGAACTTTACAAAAGAATATGTCATTGACAAATTATGCGAAGCATATGGTCATACTATTTTGCGGCTTCCCCCCTATTACTGCGTATTTAATCCGATTGAGATGATGTGGGCTGCCATCAAGAAAAAACTTAGAAAATATAATCAATCGCCAACTAACAGTGATTTCGTACCAGGAAATATTGATGTAGTAAACGCAAGTGGCATTTGGATGAACCGTGTACGTGATGTTATAGAAAAGGAGGGCGAATATTGTATTTTACCGGCCATTGATCCCATAACAATAACGCCAAATTCAGATTCCAGCACTGCGGATTCAGATACTGACTTTTCATGAATTTCTCAGGTGAGTGAAACAAAATCATATAATCCTACTTTTTCTTATTAACTTTTTATGTAATGCTGACATGAAAAAGGTACGTTTAAAACCCAATTATGCTATCAATCAAGCAAACGTTGTTTAAAACATTATGTATTATACCTGTGTATAATTATGAAAAATATAATTAATTCAATATTTTTCCATCTCTACCGTCGCGTCGCACGCCTATGCCGAATTATTCAAAGGAAATGCCGGCTGTCAATCGAGTTTTGATTTATTGCTATTTACACTGACTTCGTATATACAATACCATTAATCGAATGTAACAATTGATCCAATGACACAATTGAGTAAAATATAATTCAATACATGGCATTATTAGTTTAAGTCAATTTCGTTACTTATGCTTTTTAATCAGTTGGGAGTTGTAGTAATTTTCAATTCATTCCATTTTACTTAATTTTAAATTAATTTTTATTTTTTGTTGGTTTTTGTAATTTTCGTTCTGATCCATTTTACTCATTTTTGTGTTAGTTTTGATTCAGTATTAGTTTTAATCGTTAATAAATCTTCCTTATTTAAAACAAATATCATGAACTTAAAAAATGCTTACATTGACGAAATTTAAGTTAAAGTTTTAAAACCGTCTTTAGTAACCAAAATAATTATTTCCAATTTTGTTTTAGAATGTCCCTAATTCGCAGAGCAGGTTGTTTATTTTTTGTCATACTAGGATTTGCAATTAGCAGTATCGTGTATATAAACAATCAAAAATTGTTATGGAGTATATACCAATTCGGAGGAGTTAATGTTCTTTTGGTAAGTTACCGCGGAGGTATGATAATTATCGGTAGAAAATATAAATCACACAACACATTAGATAATAATATCAACAACAATCGATAATTATGGCCATATCAAACGTAATTTTGTCAAATTTAAAATTGCCAAAGGAGGGGAGTATTTTTAAAGATTCCAAACAAGCAAGGTAAATTACTACTATGACCTGTTCAAAGGAATATTTACCCGTTTATCATCAGTAGACCACAGTCATTTAGAGCAAAATTCTGCCATTTTGCCTAGTGGTATCAACACTAACCCAAACCAATGTATTAATTTTTCTTTTTAGTGTCTAGTCATGTGTTTAAAAAGTAATATTCTTAAATTATTCTATAAATATAAAAGTTTAATTATACCTGATATATAATTATCTACTTGTGAACTAATCACGACTTTTCCGTGCGCAAGATGTCCAGATATTCGGCCAATAACGCTTGCCAGGTGAGAGCACTCGAAAATTAATGAAAAACGAGATTGGATCTTGGATCTAAGAGAGCCTAAAATAAGTATCTAAACTCCCTTTAATTGTGACGCTACAGGTTGAATGATAATTAATTGTTAGGTTTTTAATTCGTTAGGTACCTTTTTTTCAAAGAATTATATTTTCATTAACTGTGCAAAACTCAAAAGTTATTTGACCTCAATTAAAAGCTTGTGCAAGCTTCTCTGGATAATTCTGAGCAAGCTAACGTACCGACTTTCACTGACGCACGCCATTGGATAAAAAAGTTGGAAACGTGTTTCTGATCAAAATGTAAAGCGAAGTCTACAATTTTTTTTTAAAAATCATTTACTAATTTTTGATTTTGTTGTAATTTTATAACCCCATATCTTGAAAATTTGGTTCTTAAAGGGTTTATGTTTCAGCCTTATTTTTTATAATTTCGCGAGGGTTCCAGCGGTCTCGTCCGAATATCTGGATATCCTGTATTTTAAATGTAAGTCAAAACTATTATTTAGTAATTGTTTGATTGGGCAGAACCCCCCAATAGTAGTGTATCCATGAGAGAGAGTCCTCCCGGTGCCCGGCGGGAGAAATGTCTTTCATTACCTCTCCACTCCCAATGTTCCAGTATATTTTATATATACATGTGTTGCTAATTTAGTCAAATATTAAACCATTTCTGTACAGTATGGTTCGCGAACACTACACGTACTTGGAGAAAGAGCCAGTTAAAAACTTGGGTTATATTGGCGCTTATACCTGAAAGTAGCAGCAAAGACGGAATCTTGTAGGTACAAGGTTCCACTTACGTACTCTAAATAAGTATTCTCATTATTTTCTGAGATATAGCTCAATCGGTGTTCAAAATATCCATGGATTTGTAATTTTAAAAAACGTGGTTTCTAAAAAATATTTATGTCCCTACAATCTAAAATATTAAGAGACTACATTTTCGTTTATATTTAGGTAAACTAATACATTCCTAATCTTCTTACTAAACCTTAGTTGCCGGTACGCTTTGAATAAGTTACCAAAAACTCTATTGCTTAAATCTAACACCCTATGTATCGTTGCATAATGAGACATCTACTGAAACTGGGTATCAAAATGTGTTTTCAAACGAAACTAGATAAGATTCCAGCTTCTAAGCTGAAGAGTAAGCTAGTGAACGCATTACGAAAGTTACAAAATGCACGATACGGTAAACGCGTAACGTTACAAAATGTGTGATAAGGCAAGGCAATCGAAAGTAGAAAGGCGATGTGAGTTTTCCTTCCCGCCCGTCCATAATTCAAAGCAAACATGGGTTAACTGTATTTTATCTTCGTTTCTTCCACGTCATCCGCGCCGAACTCGCTTAATTTTTCTGACAAAAATTGATCGTTGAACGGGCCGGGGTTTAGTGTATAGTATGTTCTACCATTCGTATCAGCAAATTTGCATAAAATAAAACTATTATTTTATTATGTAACTTTCAAAAAATATTATTTTATTATTTAACACAAATTATAGGGGAGAAAGCCTATAGGCTATTCTCCGTTTCTGTTTTGTGCGGATAAAATATGACTTCTAGTGTGTGGTCCATAAGCACACTCATTTTTTTAAGTGAAACTTCAGAAGTAGGTTATTGTACGCATTATAAAAAGCTTTATAAAATGTGTGTTATGGCGCGACGAATATTATAAAATGTGTGTCGAGAACGTTATAAAATTTGTGGCACAAATTTCGGAGTTGCTGCTGCTTTTAGGTACAATCAGCGGTGTTTTGTCCAGGCCTAGACCCGTGATTAAGTCTGGAGTCTGTATTCTATAAATGGTGAGAGGGTGGCCTTGAAAGGCTACGGCACTTAGTGTCCTCCCTAGATTAAGCAATCCGTCTAGGCCATCCCCCCAACCTAGCTTTATGAAATTGGCGGCGATGTTGTCCCAAAATTGGTTCTCTTTGTTTCGAAGAAGCGTCGCAATCGTAAAGCAGATGGTCTACGTTTCGTGTCTCACATAATCTCGTTGTGTAGAAATGTTTTCTTAGCTGGCAGTGTCCAGACAGAATCCCCGCCATGAGTCGTAGGTTCTTCCTTGACATACCCAAGTATGCCTTTGCTGCAGACTCATTAGGGTAGCTTAGTAACTCCCTGGCCAGTCGACAATTAGTGGTTTCGTCCCATGCTGCCCTAAAGTCTAAATGGATAATATTTTTTTATCATATGTATCAACATTGCGAAAGGTAGGTGAGAAAGGCCCCGGCCGGTCCCATAATGCTCGAACCTGCTGCCTTTCTAACCAATTTATCGGCTAATTTGTTACCTTCGCACTGTGTATGTCCTTTAAAACAGCACACAGAAATTCTGCGGCATCCTCCAGTGAACTGTAGAATTCTAGTACTGACCTAGCTATAACTTTATATCTTTTCAGGGCCAGTAGTGCTTGTCTACTGTCCGTGTAGATTTTAATATCATTGCCCTCATCATTCCTGCGAACAACCTCTTTTGCAGTTTTGGATATAGGAGCAAGTTCGGACTGAACTATGCTTGCGTGTCCCTCCATAGACCAATTGAGATCTTCCACAGCCTGCTCCTTCCTGGGTTTTTAAACCATCCACGAAAATGTTATCCGCACCTTCGGTTATACGCTCATTTGGTTTTATTTGTACATCATATAGTTTGTCGAAGACCAACAACAAACTTGAGAGGTATGCTATCTGCGCTGGACTGCAGGAGTCGCAGTCTTCCTAATGCTCCTCCCAATAGGTGACGCCTAGTCTCTCCACATTCTATGCTGGGTTGCACACCAAGGACTCTGAGCCTCAGCAATGTAGTCAGAGTCACCTCCTTTAGATAAATTTCTAGGGCCGGTAAGCACCACATTACTTCCATGGCTCTGGTTGGGGTTGTTCTCATAGCTCCCATTATGGTTAGGCGGGCAGTCCTCTGTACCTGAGTGAGCTTAAGCAATGTCGTTTTTTGTTGACTCTTGGGCCACCGAAATACGGCTCCATAGATAATCATGGGTCTTATGATAGCAGTATATATCCGCATTACAACCCTAGGTTTCATCTCCCAGGTTTTTCCCACGGTCCTGCTGCACAATTCATAAGAAATGTATGCCTACTCTAGTCTTCATGAATATTGCAGATTAATTTAGCATCGAAGGTGACCCCAAGGTATTTTACCTCAGACGCAAATTTTAGTTGTGTGTTTAGGACGGTTGGATACCGTAGTGGCTCCGTCCTCCTTTTTCTGGTGAAGAGCGCCATCTCCGCCCTCCTGAGGGTTTACAAGCAGGGAGTACTCCCGACACCACTCTTCGACTAAGCGAAGGGCACTCTGCATACGATTGCACAGAACTCCTTCGAACCTTCCATTGAGCTGTATATAAAGATTGTCTGCATATGCATTGGTACAGATCCATCTGAGTTGAGGCTATGCAAAAGGGTATCGAGAACAAGGTTCCATAGCAGTGGCGACAGAACGTCTCTTTGCGGGCAGCCTCTGGCAACGGAGCCTCTCACTACAGTGTCTTCCACCTTCATTTGCGCGCGTCTCTTTGAGAGCATATTGAAAATCCAGTGACTGACAGCAGAACGGACGCACCTGTTTATTAAGGCTGCAAAGGTGGTTTTATCAAACGCACCCTCAATATCAATAAATAGACCTAAGGTGAACTCCCTATTGTTCAGCGATCTCTCGATCCGGCTTCCTGCTGAATGCAGGGTCGTGTCCGTCGATCTTCCCGAAGTGTACGCATGTTGATTGGGGTGCAGCGGTCGGTTGATCAGTATGCAGTCCCTCAAATATCGCTCACAGAGCCTCTCCAGAGTTTTAAGCACAAAGGATGTTAGGCTGATTGGTCGTTAGGCTTGACTTTGGGGACACTGTAATCAATCCATCCTGCTTTTGATATGAACACCACTCTTACATCTCTCCATACGTTCGGGATATAGCACAGCGCTCGGCATGCTCAGAACACCTTTACCAATTGCGGCAGTAACTCGTGATTACGTAAAATTATTTTTATTTGGTGAACTAGGTTACTTTGCACCGAGGACCATAATGTTTATATCCTCTATTGCCGCATTGCTGCAAATATTTTAGCTAGCCCATACATGTTCGTTTATGTAAATAACCAAATTTTGAGAACGCTATGTTGATTCATACATAATTATTATTTTAGGGATTGGCTTTAATCACATGCTACATACTGAAATCAGAAACAGGATTCAAATGCTTATTTAAGAAAAAGTCTAAAAAGAATGACGGTTTCTTCAGTGTAGACTCCACTGGTCCGTTACATTGTAAGTATAAATAACTTAATTTGTTTCATTGTTAAAATAAGAGTGTAAAAGCCCCTACTAAGATCGGGGGAATGATCCTAGACCACAAAATATTCATCAGTTAGCTTACCAACTGATCAACTAAACCCAGAAGCTATTTCGTTGAAGAATACAACAAATAAATATATCAAAATATTACGTTTTCAATTGAATATGTGCATTATAACCATACTCATATTTTGTTGCTGGCAAGGAAGGAAAATTTTATTATAATATATTTATTAGAAGAAGCTACAAATACATTCGCTCATATTATTCCAGTATAATCGAGTCATATGTAGTTATGACCTAAAATTAAATATGCTTTTAAAAACGTATGGAAGGTAAGCGTGTACCACTGCAATTCGTTAGCAGACACGTCCTTCTGGCATATTTCTCCAATATTGGACTCCCAGATACTTCTACCTCAATGTACACAACTCTGAAAGTATTTAAAAAGATTGACATATCCAGGTCTGGAAACTTAGCAGCTTTTTTAAAAAGGGAGGATATCGAGACGTTCATGAACTGTTCCGGAAAAAATGTATTTAAGGGCAACGATAGCATTAATATTTGGTGTAAATGGGTTCTGTAGATGATTAAATTATGTGTTTAAAACAGGCGATATTGACGATAAGAGTTCCGGACACAGGCACGAACAAATCGAGAAGTTTTGCTATAATACAGGAAGGATTTGCAGCGAATCCGATAGATATCTTTAGAAAATATGAAGCAGTAAGACCAAACTCGCATTTCTTTAATAGATTTTTTATAATTTACAAATACAGAAAAGGTTGGGGAAACTTCCCAAAAAGTGTATTAACTTGTCATTTTTCACCGTATAGTTTGGTGATAACACCCTGTATGTATGTAGTATAAATGAGTCATGATTGATCCACGAATGGATTTATTTAACCCCAGGTAAACAGAAATTTGGGCATTTAAATCAGCATATGTCAGTTTGGGTTAGTTTGGGTTAGCCCTTAGTCCAAACCTGGATAGTCGATTCCATTATATAAAGCTGAATGTCATTCCGTCACTTCAATCGTGTGTAATCGTTTTCAATTTAATATATCCGTGTCTCCGTCAGTGTTCAGTAAACAGCAGTGTGTCAAAGAAAGAAAGAATATGTTTTCACCCTCTCAAATAAAACCGACGCTTAACTTTCCCGCGTTATTGTCCCTCCCGAGCTCGTACGAAAGATCATATTTCAGCAGTAAAACGTGCTGCTCTCCCTCTGGCCAAAGGTCAAATTCCATTTGGGCCAATTTCTCTGCTTGTATGCACAGATATTTGTAGAATATCTAGTGTACCTCATTAACCTCTGTTCACACTTGGACAAAGACCTCATTTGGGCAGTTTAACCCAATTCCTCAAAGCCAGAAAGATAGCGTCCCCTTTGGAAACTTGAACGTAAAATGGCGAATTGACATTCCTGGTTGAATAATTCCTGCCATCAAGGTGAAAGCTGGATTTTATGGTTTCCGTAAAACAAAAATTAAGTTGAAAAGTAACTAAGTAAAATATTTCCCCGTTGAAGACAGGTAAAGCAGAGTCAAGGTGCAAAGGTACGATGTGTAAAACTTGCTAAGGTAGAGAACTAAAAGTATTAAAACAAGAAAGATAGAAAACTGAGTTTTAAATCAAACAATCAAGACTTTTTAGTAGATATTCCTAATTTTAAGAAACTTTTTGTATATTGATTTTCTATGTGTCAATGAACCAATGCTTGATATTAGTCTAAGAATTGTATATATAAGTATATTTCTATTTTTCGTAAGAAATGCAAGTGCATAATTATATTATTAAAGGATTTAATATCTAACCTACTTACCGATTTTTAATTCACAAAGTATGTTTAAACCCCCCACCACCCTATCTTAATACAGTTCACTTAATTTGCCTGTGGTCAATTAGACAGTTAATTAGCCACCTACACCTTTATGGTTTAAAGCAATTAATAAAATTAATTTGTTTGTATCGACCAGAAATTAACTGATTAATGAATGGGCATTAATACAATTTCAAGATCCCAAGCAGGCAACATAATTTTTCTATACCTGCCTCATTCAAAACGTCACACTGAACAAGAACCTTTGCAACTTTTCTAGTAGTAGCTGGAGAAAATAAAAATAAAAGCTGAAAAGCTTTGAATACAAAACATTAACTGTAGCAGAAATTTTTTAGTTTGTACTAAACCTATTGCCGCAGAAAAGTTCCTGGGAGAAGAAAATCGTGACGAGCAATACATATCTGTAGACAGGTCCAGAGAAAATATTGGTTTCAACAGTGACTGTGACATCTTACAGTTAGAACCGTATATTCTGGGAGATGATTTTGGTTAACCTACTGCTCGGCGGTCTTGAAAGACCACTTCAAAAAGCCTTTCAAAATCATGCTGTTTTACAATAGGGTTGTTTGGAATGATTAAGGGTTGCAAATGGATTTAGTCCAATAGCCTTAGATGTCCAATAAGATCCCATTATTTTAGTTCGCTTGATAGGTATATTTGCGTGGCGCTTTTTTGCCAAATTGTGAAGCAAAGCAAAGTCCAGCAAAACCTCTAAGTCTGCATAGCCCCTGTAATGTTCAGGCATACCGACTGTTGCATTTTCTTTTACGCCATTATTTCCTCAAACTTAAGCCACTATACGATGGAGCCCTAAATGATGATCGGCCTAAGAACAATCACTTAAAACCATAGGATAACTTCGGATTTGACCAACCTAACCCAAACTAACTCAGTGACTTGCCAAATAGCGCACGGCACGATTATAATGCAACTGTTGCCTTTGTCAATTGCATAATATGCGTCCCAGTATGACTCCGCTGAAGAATTTTAGTTCTTGATCGTATTATGTGGGCTGTGAGCTATTTAAGGTTGAATTTCCTTTAAGTTAACGGTACTAGAACCATCTTATTCGGATTGACATTTAGTTCTTTCTTGCAGCTCCAGTTTTCGAAAATACTGTGACTATAGACCAAAACAGGCTGGACAAGTCTGTTCCTTGGAGATAACCACTGATATTCGCTGTAAGCATGAAACAATTTCATTATAGAGGCTTCAAGTCCTCTACCTACGCATGTACTTACATGAGGTATTCTCGAACACTCCCTATGAGTGCACCTGAGCAACGCCCTTTTCTAGAAGCGTTTTTGATGTTTTTTGTTAGGCACCTCTGGGCCCTTATCGTCGATTTGTCTGGTTGACAGACAAGAAGCTGCGAAACAGATATAGTTTCACTTTTGATGCATAAATCAATCAGTGGAGCTCAAAATGTGAGTCTATAGAAGGAGCTCTCCCACTTTCTTACCTTTCGTTAGTAAATTTACCATTAGGCTTTTTAGTTAGACCTTTACTATTGGAGTTGTCATTTAATAGATCTTTTTCAAGTCGTACCACCAAGTCCAGTTCGCCAATCTCCACGCAGAACTGCTTCTATGGTCTTTTCTTGCACCTCCTCATACCTTTATTGTATTCATTCAGGGGCTTCTTTTATCACCTCCAACTTCCTGATTTTTCCGCATTAAAGAGCTTCTTAGTCCCAGTTGTGAGCTTACCTGTTCCCGCCGGGTATATACTGTACCTAGTTTTACATGTAGTAGGGTAACTAGCATCATAGGTTTTTGGAAATTTTCGCAAATCTTCTATGCTTCTGATCGAGGTAGTTCGTACCCGCAATCTCCGATCTTATGCGCTCTTTCTATAGAGCCCAATTGGTTAGTCTTGGGTTTCCTAGTATGGGTGAGTCAAGTGACTACAGCCCAGATGTCAGACCTGATGTATGTATATGTGGTCCGACATCGAATGTGGCAATTTTCATCGTACTAGCTAGGATTAGATCTAAAAGCACTTTTCTAACGGCAATCCTAAAAGTAGGGGTGTTATCCTTGTTAATTATGTCGGTGTTGTTAAAAAACAAAAAGGCACTCATTTCTTATGTTAATGTCGGAGCTGCCCTATAACGTAAGATGTGCGTTAGCATGACAGCTTAACAAGTACTGCTTGTCCCTCCTCTGTACTACGCTAGGAGGCGCT
The DNA here is from genome assembly GCA_016904865.1 of Pissodes strobi. NCBI lineage: Eukaryota > Metazoa > Arthropoda > Insecta > Coleoptera > Curculionidae > Pissodes > Pissodes strobi. Next base: position 279,760 of record MU183923.1, read on the forward strand.
TGACCGCTTGACCTTGTCTGTTGATACCTGCAGCTAGTCAGCAAGGAACCAGCCGCGTTTATAATACGTGTATTGGTTCTCGCTATAGGAGCCTCCACTTCGTTTATTTATAGTTAGCTTTGCCTTCATTCCACTCAGAGTTTACGCAAGACTCTAGCTATTTGACAGATTCTACTTTGAAATTATCATTCTTCGAGCTTTGACACATTTCTCGCAGCTTCGACTTTACTACTTTAGACCGAGAAACCGAGTTCACTAGCATGTGAGCTGCGAAACTCGGGCGTAGATAGGAAATGATGGACCTTACACACCTGTGTGCTTCCAAGGACCTTGTTTGGGTCTACTGAACTGATGCTTTGCTTGAGCATTTATATAGTAAAATGTACTGATCGTTGCACGTTTAAGGTTTATAATCACTTGCGTTTGACCGGTCGCGTTGTTTATAATTTATCTTCAAAGTTTACATAATATTTTCCAAGTTCAAGTCCAAACTTGTGCAGTTTTTACAGGAAACCATTTTTATTGAGGAAATGATTGAAGATATAGAATTTAGGGGCTTTTAAAAATTATTAGAATCAGTCTGGCATTTTCGACAACAATGTATTATATTCTAGTTTTCCATACTTTCAAAATCAATCGCTGATTATACATTTTCTATATTTTTCCAGTTTTGACAAAGCAAGACCAGGAATTAGAAAACCAAAGCAGCCAACGTAGACAGGAGATCCAGCAGATATCCCTAAAGTCCCTAGAGGCTACAAAAGTATCGGTCAGCAAAACACAAAGCATCTCGAGCGCCTTCGAGAGTTGTCTGCAGACCAGCTCGAACTTCTGTGATGTTAGTGTTAAAGAAGCCACTAATGTACGCAAGGAAAAAAATCTATCCGTCTTAGAATCCTATAGCAACAGCCCACCGAGTATCCGGAAATTAAACCCCATTAGCATTTTTTCGCAGTCCCCAGATATTTTGACAGCCAAGCCTTATGTCGGACTAGATTTGGTAGCGTCGAGTATGTGCATGGCCAAACCAGAAACACACCTATCCAGTGAACCGCCTCAACTCCATCCGGTTTTGAAAACGGACAAAAAGTCAGGAGAACACAAGACAGTTCGCATAATGTTCCCTCCTCAAGTGATTGTGACTCCTGATGACGCCATTGCAAGAATACTTGAAAACGACACAATTGCGGTTCAAACTGAAAGAACTCAGCCAGACGGTCATGCAGATATTAGGTCTAATCTAGAAAATGGAAAGATGGTGCAGCCAGAAGAAGCTGTTACCAGTCCGCAACACGTCACGTTTCAAGATGGTAATCTTGATGGGGTGTTAGACAGTATATCGCACGATCTGGACTATCTTTTAAACAGAAGCGATGAACCCGAAACTGTGGTCGGTACATCGACTTTAGCCAGAAAAGTATCGAAACCGCCTGGTGCTAGTGTTATTAACAAAATACCTGAGGAGTTAATTAATGACGAAGTCAGTGCGGTTCCTGAGGGCATAATGTTAAGAACTAACTGTTAATAAGAATTTATTTAACTATAGTTAAAAATGATGTATCTGAGTTTGAGTGAATTTCTTTTCTCTGTGCAGTTTATGAATGTTTTAAATATGAATTGGAGATTCATTAATTTCAATCATATTGAATTGGCAAATTTTTTCAGATAATAATTACACTGCGGCAGGGATATTATCTCATTGAGGTGAGGAGAGGCCGAGAGCGAGAAGCCGAAGGGAAAGACAATGGATCACTATCAAAAGTTGGAAGCATTAAATAAATTACATAAGGTATCATTGTCTTTAATATAATAAATAATAATGCTTTCTCCTTGTACACTTTACGACTCATAAATCCGTACACTGGTAAGGCATGCAAGAGTGTATCAAATGATTCCAAATATTCTATCTGAATTAATTGTTTGTATTAAAATGTGTCCAGGAATATGGTCCAAGTTAGGGTCCATTTTATTTCCCTTCCACTGTAAAATAGGATATAACAGGTATCTTTTTTATAATATAGAAACTCACAGAAGACAACAGAGTAATAATTTATAGTAGATTTTGTATCCTTAATGGAATACAGTTCATTTAGCAGATGTATATAATATTTAATTCAGATGGGTTTAAAATTTAAGCACATGTATCTTTTTAAGACTGATGTATTGTATTAGGACTTAAGTTAGGTTTATATAATGAAGAATTTAAGTCAAAATTACGGGCTCTTTGCTTATTATTAAGTAACTGATGCCATTAAAAAGATATACAGGGCGATTCTGTAACATGGATTCTTGGACTAAAATTTCAGGTTGAGCATTTTTCACGTAGAATAAGTTCCTGATCCTAAAATATGAAGACCTAGCCCAATTTACATGAGTTTCCAAAATACAGGGTGTCAAATTTATTATTTTTTAAACCTTTATGTAAATGCTGATTTTAATAATCGCATATCTTGCACGGAATTTGGTACTTAGGGTTTTCTTAGAATGAAAAATCGAAAACTGATCAGTTTGGGTTAGTTTGGGCTTTTTAGCTTTTATTTGCCTGTAAATGATCCTTGCCTTTGGTTTGAAGCATTTCGGGATAATTTAGCATCGAAGAGGTCAACTTCGATGCTAAATTAACCTGGAATCTTCATTTAGAACGAAGACTAAAGAAGGCATGCATTTTCTATGAACAGTGCCGCAGGACCGTGGGAAAAACCTGGGGGATGAAACCCAGAGTCGTAATGTGAATCTATACTGCAATCATAAGACTCATGATTGCCTATGGAACCATAGTTTGGTGGCTCGAGAGTCAACAGAAAACGGCAATACTTAAGCTCAGTCAGATTCAAAGAACTGCTTGCCTAACCATAACGGGAGCCATGAGAACGACCCCAATCAGAACCATGGAAACAATGTGTTTGCCGCCCTTACATATTTATCTAAGAAAGGTGGCTCTGACTGACTACATTACTGAGGCTCAGAGTCGTTGGCGTGCAACCCAGCATAGAATGTGGAGAGACTATACGCCACTTGAGAGAAGAGTCGGAAGATTGCCACTACTGCAGACCAGCGCAGACAGCATACCTCCCAAATTTGTTTTCGACAAACTATATGATACAACCGAAGTTGCGGTTAACATTTTGGTGGATGGCTCAAAACCCCAGGAAGGAGCAGGCTGTGGAATTTATTCCCGAAGCTTGCGAATTGAACTCAAATGGTTAATGGAGGGACAATCAAGCATAGTTCAGTCTGAACTTAATGCTATATCCATAGCCGCAAAAGAGAGTGTTCGCAGGAATACTGAGAACAAAACTATTAAAATCTACAAGAACAGTAGACAAGCACTACTGGCTCTGAAAAGATATATACTTACAGCCAGGTGAGTACTAAACTAGAATGCCACAATTCACTGGAGGATGCCGCCCGCAAAAACAGAATTTTTGTGTGCTGTGGCACACTGCGAAGGTAAGAAATTAGCAGATAAATTGGCTAGAAGGGCAGCCGGCTCAGACATTATGGGAGCCGGCCCTTCAAACCTACCTATCGTGACGTTGATACATATGATAAAAAAGGTCACTCATGAAGACTTTAGGGCAATATGGGACGAAACAACTAACTGTCGACTGTCCAGGAAGCTACTAGGCTACCCTAATGAGTCTGCAGCAAAGGCATACGGAGGTATGTCAAAGAAGAACCTACAGCATGAAAATATTGATTTTTTACAGGGTTTTATTCAGCGTGAAGGGTGTTTCTTTGCCCTAAGGAGTCGCTCATGGTTGTTGGTCATATAAGCATGAAAGAGTCTTTTTGTTCATGGGTCGTGTACGTTTTCTTCTGGGTGTTTAATCATCTTAGGAGATGGATTGAGGCGTGAAGTCAGATAAAAACATTTTTTTTTAATGTTTCACTGCTGGTTAATTTATATCGCCATATAATCAACATCTAACCCTTTTTCCTTTGAATATAGAACCTTTCAATAGGTAAGATAATTTAGTGTTTCAGGCTTGTTTTTTTTTTACTATTTGTCGTTTTTATTTAATTCTTTAACACTAATTTAGTTCATTAAGGCAATTCTAAAATATTATTAATTATTTTGATTTCGCAGGTGTTTAAATTGTTGTAATTACAATTTTACTAGTTGATAGGAGACTCAAGAAGTGCAAACGGAACATGATCATGTTTTGGTAATTTTTAACTCAATTTCAAACATTTATTTTCGTTCACTTTACTTGTTTTTATAATAGATTATTTTCGGTAAAAAAAAATAAAATAAAAAATATATTAATAAGTGATTTGATGTATACCCACCTTATAAAGAAGCATCATGGTCAACCGATAGCTAAAATACAGATGAGATCAATACCAATATAAAGTTATTATTGGCTAGTATGAGCAATGGTGGCTAAACAACAGTTTGCATTGAACCCGGAATTATTGGTTAAGAAAGTCCGAAACAAAATTTAGTTTGCTGTATTTCTAAATGAATAATCAATCAAAAATGTTCTACCAATATAGTCACAACTGTAAGGTATTTGAAGTTGTATGAGAATCCATTTAGGCCAGTGGACGATATTTTTCAAGCACAAGATTTTGAAAAAAGTCTCAAACACAAAAGTTGTGAGGCAATAAAAAGTCAATAAATAAATCTGCCCTCGTTATCAGTAGCTTCGTTGGTGGTCACTTAAATAGCCCTTGACTAATTAACACTCTGGAATCAGGACCGAAGGGCTCCTATGCTGAAAATTTCAAGAAGACTGTGGTGGAGAAAGAAATTAAAAAGACCACCTAAAATAATATTTAAAATTTAATAATCAACAATATAAAAAACATTTGAAAATGCACTATATTGAAAATTACTCAAAGTTCCTATCATTTTGTAAAATATATCATTCACCTGTTTCTAAAATGCAAAAATTGTCCATCGATATTAGATCAGTTGGCTTTGCTTGCCATTCTTATCTGAAACCTAAGCACATAAATAAGGAATATTGATCAAATTATCCATTTTATAACTCCACAATCCTGGAATATCTTTAAAATCTTTTAAATCTGGAAAGAGGCCAGATGAGAGACATACATGTAGCTTAGTCATGGTGTTCTCGGTGAAACAGAACCATTTCCGGATTTAAAATCAAAATATGGAAAAACGCTCGAACCTGTCGATTTTTGTTTTAAGGGGGAACTATTTTTCAGTTTTTTTCATCTCTGTAACTTTCACCCCCTAGCTGGGGGAAGAACAACCCCCGAAATTTGAGTAGGGGTCGGGCAATACCTCTTTTTAAAGGCGTCATCGAGTTTATTATGACCCTATAATTTGCCGTCATCCACAAGAAAATGACAGCTTGTCAAAAGTAGTTAAGGATTTTAAGGTATGGATACAAATTAAATTCGTTTTCTATGTTTCTGTGAAAAAAAATGGAAAAACTCTCGGACACGTCCATTTCTAGTTTGAAGGGGCACTATTTTTCAGTTTTTTTCATCCCCGTAATTTTACCGTCCTAGTTGGGAGGAGAATAACCCCCGAATTTTGAATAGGGGGAGGGGTCGTGCCATTTCTCTTTTTAATGGTATCATCGAGTTCTTTATGATCCTATAATTTGACGTCATTATTTTCATGCACAATGAAATGACAGCTTGTCAAAAATTATTAGGGATTTGAAGGTCTGCATACAACTTAGACTTCGTTTTTTACATTTTTTTTTTTGTGAAAAAGGCCAAAAACTTTCGGACACGTCGCGTCGCTTTCTGATTTGAAGGGGAAGTAATTTTCAGCTTTTTTCATCCCCGTAGGTATTTTTGCCCTGCTAGTTTTTACGTCAATAGGAGGATACTATGCCAACGAAAAATCGTGCCGCTGAGATTATTTCATTTATATTTCTTGCGTGTTTTTAAGCGTTACGCCTAAGAAAACCGGGGTGAAAAATTTCCATTGAATCACTCACTCAGTAGATAGGATGACAATAATGACGTTAAATTATAGGGCCATAAAGAACTCGATGACACCTTTCAAAAGAGGTATAGCAGGACCCCTCGCCTCTATTCAAAATTCTGGGGTTATTCTCCTCCCAGCTTACAGGAATGAAAACACTGAAAAATAGTTCCCCTTCAAATTAGAAATCGACGTGCCCGAGAGTTCTTCAATTTTTTTCACAAAAACATATGAAACGAAATCTAATTTGTATCCAGACCTTCACATTCCTAATAATTTTTGATAAGCTGTCATTTCGTTGTAGTTGGAAATAATGACATCAAATTATAGGGTTAAAAAGATCTCGATGAGACCTTTAATAAGAGGTATGGCACGACCCCTCTCCCCTATTAAAATTTCTGGGGTTGTTTTTCCCCCAGCTTGGGGGTGAAAGCTACGAGGATGGAAAAAGCTATAAAATAGTTCCCCTTAAATCAAAAATCGACGGGTTCCAGCGTTTTTCCAGATTTTGATTTTAAATCCGAAAAATCGGGGTGGAAAGTTCCCATTGACCCACCCTGTATATATAAGACAATAATAAGTCACTATTTTCAGAATATTTTGAAATAAAGTAGAACTTTTGCTTGTAAAATATAGGAGCCTAATGAATATTTTAATAAATATTTTTTAATCCACAAAAACTGATACTGTATAATTCTCAAAAATTAGCCAGAGAAAGTAAATAATGTCCAAAATTTATTTTAGAAAATCGTTATAAAAATCAATAGAACCTTTAATTACGCCACTAAATGCATTAAAATTAAACAATATGAATCATTGTATTTAAGGAACATATAAGGTCTTTTTTTTAATAAGGCTTGCTATATCGACCACCAGCGCGCTAAATGGATGGTACGCATGGAATGGATTTTGAAGGTAATCTGACCAACGAAGCGAAGTAATATTTGTAATAATACTAAAATAAACGAATTATAAAATAGTTGCAATTGTATATAATGTACATTTTAGGTAATTTATACACAACTGTCATTTGGATAAATAAAAATACTGTGTTACATTGTGTTTTATTATGTTGCTTTATGCTTATCGTAATTAATACATCCATATCACGCGAGCGAAATGTAAAATAAAGATTC
>MU183923.1:286819-304797 GCA_016904865.1 Pissodes strobi
TATGTGTCTAAAAACGGATACTCAGATAATAATTAGACTGTACAGTTCATATATGATCGGATGCCCCCAGTGTTGCCAACCCTTGAGTAATCGTTTTCCCTCCACTTATCTTAAGATGATTTTTTTATGTAAGTAACATTCATTAAATTTTTTGGGAATTTTCGCTTGATTTAAAATATTTCCGTTTAGCGTTAACCTCTTCCCTTTTATCTTGAAAATTTTCCTTGAGTTGGTAACACTGAATACGCCACCCGCGCCGATGCCGCCGACCGCGGGTCGTGGTCTAGTTCATTTCATTTATTAGATAAGGATGGATGCAATCTTAGATGTTTCCTCCCTCCTTCACCCTTTCTCCTCTCCCATACGCTTCACACCGCCTCTCCCCAGACAAAATTTCTGGGTACGCAACTGCCTACACAGTACATATTAATATAAGCCATAAAACTGCACATTACAAAAAGTTTATTGCAGTAATTATGTGGATTTTACAATGTCATTATTCATTATATATGGTATCTCAGACAAAACGTGAACGCTTCATTTAAGAATGTTTGCAATAACTTTTATTTAGTTGCATAAATTAGGCCAAATAATTCTTTCAATCCAGTCTAAGTAGTAGGAGACCCTAGTGTAAACCCCTGGTATTTCACCTAAACCGCAACCAGTTCCAAAAGATGCTATCCCTATAATATCATATACATTTCTGTTCAGATTATTACGTTTTGACGATTCGGGTTTTCGGATTTGCAAAGGTCCTCCAGAATCTCCCTGCAATAGAAAAAAATAGTAAATAACTTTTCCAACAACCACTACTTATAAAAATGAGAAAGAAACATAATTAACGTGGTTAGAAAATGCCTTATACTAGACTAGTAACTCCAACACATGTGTTGAAAAGTACTTTTAACACACGTGTTGAAAAGTAACATATGCTGTAAATTTGACTGCATATTTGATTTGACACTGGCTTGAGAGATGAGGATGACGCGAAAAGTACTAGACACGAATATCTCGCTCTGAAAGTGCAAATGTGGATGCACATCATCTGCGCCAAAACACTTTGCACACGGATATTTCATATATATGCACGAATCTTCACTATCATTTTTGTATGGTTCAACGTCAAAAATCTGCAACATTTCCAATAGGCTGAGCTACATATCAACCGTCACGATTTTATTGTTTATTGACTACATACGTCAAACAAGTGCTATTTCAAAATATTTTAAAAAATCTGATACTGCAGAAATTTTAGAAAAAGCAAACCTTATAAGTTGGAACTACTCCCCACAAAGTCGAAGAGCCAGTATGAAGCAGAAATATCCAATTTTCCTTGCTTTCCAATCTTATCAATACTAATAACGTTTCGTTGGCCCTCATTATTTCAATCTTACTAAGATTTATCTTTACTTATATTTTCTTTGAGTTGTCGTTTAGGTGTTTCAACATCTTTTTCATTCCTTCGAAGTTGGAACTGGTTCAAAACTTAGTCATTAGCAAACACAGTTAACACTGAAACTTTTGGAGCGTCAATTTAACTGTTTGAATACATCCAGAACCAATGTGAATATAGTTTGGCCGAGAGCCCAAACTATGAGGATATCCAAATTCTTTGCATATGCCTATTTTTTCATATGCATTAATTTTTATATGAAATATAAGGTCCTCATAAATATTTTTGATAATAGTCGCTATCAAAAGCTATTAAATTTTATGATAATTTATAAATGCCTAACATATGGGAATGATATGGTCTCTCTGAGATGGAATCTACCCAGTTCTGTTGCAGAAAGGGCAAGATATACTAATGCCACACATCTGGAAGATACTCAGAGCATACATAGCGTGGGGACATACGCCAGCGATATGGCAAAGGGCAAAGGTCGTCTTTTTGCCAAAAATAAGCAGGACACCTGATCAAACGCCAAAGTCATACAGACCAATTAGCCTAACTTCATTCCTGCTTAAAACACTAGAAATACTAGTCGATCGGTATATCCTCGACAACATTCTCTCAACAAAACCTCTTAACGAGCGTCAATATGCGTACCAACCAGGAAAGGCTAGAAATTTGGCCCTGGACGATCTAAATAGACTCCTGATGAAGGCAATAGACGATAAGGGAGTGGCACTAGCCACCTTTCTAGACATAGAGTGCTTTCAACAACGTTCCAGCCAAATCGTTGGTTAAGGCACTCAAACCCAAAGAAATTCCCCCAACCATCTGCAACTGGATCCGAACAAACCTAAAGTATAGAACAATAACTGTCACCATAGGTGCGGATACGGTTACGGCGCGGGTGGGGAGGGGCTGCCCACTACTGTGGGCCATTCTGGTAGATAGTCTACTAGACAAGATGCAAAATGAACGATACTTCTGCCTATGCTACGTAGACGACTTAGTCATAGAAGTCAGGGGAAGGAACATGGGATATGTTTCAACAAGACCACAAAAGGCCTTGAACATAGTACGAAAATGGTGTGAAGAAGAGGATCTGTCAGTTAAACCGCTGAAAACCACAATACAAAGGGCATTAAAGGATCTCAAAAATCCAATGCTCAGCGGGAAAATAATTCCCTTTGTGTCACTTTTGACCAAGGTATGGCTTGGGGACCGCATCTTAGCAAGGTCATTCAGAAAGCAAGAATTGCACTGGGCAGATGCAGGCGACGGGCTGAGCCCCGAATTGAATCTCTGGTTATACAAAATGGTGGTAAGGCATAAAGGTCAGGCAAACAGGTGCAATAAGGCAACTAGGAGGCGTACAAAGGCTGGAATGTCTGTGCGTCTCGGGGGCGATGAGAACAATCCCAACTGCAGCACTGGAAGTCCTGCTAAATCTACCTCCATTACATATCATCATACAGGAAAACGTAAAGATGGTGCAATACCGGCTCAAGCCAGGCAACAAGCCCATCAATGAATGGGAAAGGCCCACAAGCTGGAAACTAAACGATAGCGAGGAGATCAAGTATCTCTTCGAAATCCCATCAGACGAAACAACACCTTTCTATGGGTTTGATAGACCCTTCTCAGTAGCAATTGTAGGCAGATAAGAATGGGAGGGGAGGCTTCCTATAAAAGCAGACCAAGCATTATAGCGACGGCTCTAAGACCAGTAAAGGGCTGAGAGGCGGGGTCCACGGACCAAGGTTAAATATCTCCATAAACATGGACAGTCAAGCCACAGTGTTCCAAGCAGAAGTCGCGGCAATTGAACATTGCGTCATGGAGATAGATAAATTGAACATTAGAAAAAGGAGGGTAGTCATATACTCCGACAGTCAGGCCGCCTTAAAAGAAGTTAGTGCACACAAGGTCAGATCTAGACTAGCTAAAGACTGCATAAGTGCGCTTGAAGAGGTCAGTCGTAACAATAAGCTCACCATTGCGTGGGTTAGTTGGGTTAGTGGACATGAAGGCCATCAAGGCAATGAAGAAGCCAACAAACTTGCAAAACGGGGCGCAAGTAAGGTTACGTTGGGACCTGAGCCCTACTGCGGGATAGCAGGAAGAGTCTTCAAAACAGCAGTTAAAAGCTGCATAGATAAACAATTTATAAACCGTGGCAACTACAGGCCAACCAGTTTATAAAACCCGGCTCCCCAAAATTCACGGCAGATCTACTTAAGAGAAGTCGCAAGACGATAATAATATTAGTGGGTCAGATGACGGGGCGCTGTAGAATGAACAGGCACATGGAAAAGATCGGCCTGGCAGATAATAGTCGTTGCAGATTCTGTCAGGAGGAGGAGGAAACTCCAAAATACGTGTGGTGCCAGTGTGAGGCTCTCTGCAGGCTCAGGTATGCAAGGCCAGGAGAAAAAAAACAAACCAGGACCTGCAAGGTACATGGAGGAGCCGGTACTCCATTTGTGGAGTTTGATTAGGAAGACCAGACTGGATGAGGTCCTCTAAGCATGGTTCAGAGTGCTACAATAAACCTGCATAGGTGCAAAGGCGGGTATCAACGCCAACTCTCTTCAATTCTATTCTATATAGTGTCTATAGTATTTTCTATTGGTATTCAAATTGTTTGAAGCTGATCCATAGCTTCCTGACCTTTTTCCAGTAGTTAGTACGTGTTCAGCCTTTTAGTTAGCCTGTTGATTATAAAACTCTTGTTGGTAGTCTACGTAGATGATACAGCAAACTTATCGCTCGGGAAAATTAATTCCGGTATTTCACCATAAGTGTCCAAATTTCGCATTTTCCATTCTATCGCTAAGTTGGATGTGAAAATTATATTCTGTTCTATGATGAAATATAATCAGCATAAGATTATTCTGCTATAGCTAAAGTTAACGTCGGGTTTTTTTCTCTCAAGATTTCTTTTTGTCACACTTACAAAAAAATATATATCTTCGCCACGAGCATATCAATAATCAATACAACTTCCCGAACAAATATTTTTATCTGAATTACTCGACACTCTTGTAACTCCAACATCTTCATCTGAAGATTCTTCGAGGTTAAATAATTATTGGTTAAGATGATTAATGATTATGCTTACCTGACAAGTATCCTTCCCGTCATTACCTCCCGCACATATCTGAATATTGTCCACAATTCCTTGGGCGAGTCGTGTTCTACGTATGCTTTTATAAAAACTATTACATCTTGTATTGTTGGTCAGAATTAAATTTACATCCATTAAATGACTACTAACTTCTCCTAAAACAGCAGGTATTTATTATAGTAATAATAAATTGAAATTTAGCGACATATTTTGAGAAATCTTTATAAGTGAATAGTGAATACTTATTAAAGTTTGTCAAATATTTTTAGAATACAAATATTTACTCAAAAATGTACTAATTCAATTCAAAAGGTACTATACATTTTGTGAACAAAGCATGTGTACCCAGAGACATAAATTGTCGAAAACAGGTAAATACACTGAAAAACACATAGTAGAACATAAAAAAAATATATAAAACAAAAAATTAAATAAAAAATATACAACGTCCTCCTCAAGGACGTCCCTCTAGAACTCCTCCATAGTCGCAACGACATCAATTTAGGTGCAAATAGTTAAGCTATTATTAACTATCGAAGTATAGATCTTCAGATAATGTGATCTTAAATCATAATCCCTGATTTAAATCTTGAAATAAAACTCATCAAAAAGATTTATATCATACATTTACAACTGAGATTTTTCGTATTCTTTTCGTAACAGCGGCACAAGCAGAAGGTATTTTAACAATTTTTCAACAATAAGAGCTCTCTTAAGATCTACCACGATCCAGGAGCGATTAAGCGCTCTTCGAATTTTGGCAATTGAGTCGAAACTCTTCAGAACTTGTAACATTTCATAAATGCAAGGCAAAATTTAAAATTAGCTTAAGAAATACATTAATTTTCATATAAATTTTAGGTGATTGTTCGATAGTTTCTTACTGAAACTTCCAAATCATAATATATCGACGCTTGGACACTTAATAATAACCAACCGGTACGCTAAATAAATATGAAACATTTATATCTCCCAATTAAGATGCACTTATTGCCACGGATGTTGATTATTTTGGCTAAATTAAAAAGCAACAGTTATTACAGATGCAAAATAACAATTTCAAGGTTTGAAGCAAGAATCTGTCCCTAATATCCCAAGGTTCAAAACCGGCCATGATTAAACGAATAATTTAAGTTTTGCTTTATTTTACTCAGAATGCATTTGGTGAAATAACGACTTAAAATGCATCGAAATGCTCAGTCAGGTTTTCTACACAACATACTAATTAGTCTTAGCAAGACTTGCTTACCCCCAAAAGATGTAGTTCCCCATCCAGTGGCTATAGCAAAAGTGCCAAAAGATACATCATTGGACTGATATAAGCATCCTGGCTTCATATAATCTGTAAACGCCACTTCGCTATCGAGTTCCAGAAGGCCAATGTCATGATAATTAGAGGAAATCTGATAACCTGGATGGGTCAAAGCTCTGACCACTTTAAAATCACGTGGATCTGCATCATCCGTAGAAGTTGCCGTATCTAGTTCTCCCAGACGGACCCATTCAGGGGGGCCCCTAAAATATTTAATTTGCTATTTCTATAAATATAATATAATAAACTAATAAGTTAACATGCCAAATCTTTCATAGAGAAACTTGTACAAGTTAAGTTCAGCAATAAATTGCTCAAATTATTTTTTATATGAACGTCTTTGTAAATAAATTACGATAAAAGAACCTCCTTTTGGCGATTTATCAAAAACAAAAAAATGATAAAAAATGTTTTGAATGATACATACTTATAGATTCAAAAATGTAGTTAAATTAAATATCACTATGCTTATACGAATGCAAGATAAGAAGGTAAAAATCAACAAAAGATCTACTTTTAAACAAATCTACCTCTATCCATAGGAACGGAAGGTTGATTGCTAATTGTTGCATGTACTAATGCGAATAAAACGTAGCCCGTGCTGTAATTATTATATTATAGCATGGCTTATTATATTGGCTATGATTGTAGCCATAATACATACGCATTAGTGTGTATGCAATGAGCTGCTGTTAAAACAAATTTTTCTGAAATAAGGGATCCGCCGCACGTCCATGTGATATTATCTTTATCGCCAGATCCAATCAATGCCTAAAATAAATAAAATATATTGATCTGCTGGGAGTGTCCAAAGAAAATGAAATGTAACAATAAGTATATTCACGGATGCTACTTTGGCAAATACGACAATGAATTGGCTTAACAATTTCAAGTGAAATAAAATTTAATAAATAATGTCAGTGTCGAGACATTCCAAATATTCAGAGTAAAATCACAAACGATCATTATAATACACGCCGTGCGCTGTGTACTATTCACGGCTAATACCATAATGCTCCTTATAACGTAAATAATTAATATCGACGGACTACACAGTAAGAGCTTATTACGCCATTCAATGTGACTTGTTTAAGTTGCGTAATAAGAATTAATACATCACTAGTGATATAATGACATTTACGCAACTATTTTTTTTTAATAATATACTTGACACAAAGAGACAAAATCAGTATTATTAATGTGAAGGTTTGAATTTAAATTAAAAATAGATAATTTTTTTTTATGTAAACGGTCTCGGCTGTAGATAAAATGTTGTACATGTCACGTGTGCGCTAAGCCGAAAAATATTGAAAATATTGGAAGAAGCCCATGAGTATTTATATTCTGGAAGAATAAACCTCTTTACGAAGATGAATTGATGAATGAAGAAGCAGTCGCATGTCGCGGACTCCAATGAACGCCGATTGTTCTCAACGTGAGCTAGAAAACCAGATTGCTGCCATCAATGAGGATATGAGCGCCATCGTGGAATGGGGTAAGGAAAACAATGTCTAGTTTAACGCAGGAAAGACTCAAGCAGCTGTCTTCTCAAAAAAACCTACTGGAACATCGCAGGACCTGACTTATCATTGGCAGGACAAACACAGACTCTGGTGTTATCCATAACTTGCTGAGCATCAACGTAGAAAGCAGCATGACTTGGCGCCATCACGTCACCAAAATCGCCAAGGCAGCAGCACAAAAGCTAGGAGCACTCTATAGAACAAGAAAGTTGTATACACCTCATCAGCTCTTACCGCTGTATAAGGTCCAGATAGGACCATCTCTGGAATACTGGTCTCATGTATGGAGCTCGGCACCCAAACACTTGCTCAAGATATTAGATTCCATACAGAGGAGAGCAGGTTGTCTTGTGGTTGTGTAATATATGCTTGTTCCGCTACACTAAAATTTCAATTTAATTGCGAATGATTTTCGATATTTAATATTTAAGTCGCCAGTGACATATATTCACGACAGAGTTTATTTCGTGTGTGTAGCGATTTAGGAGCGCACTTCGCTATTTTATACCTACAATTCTTGAATTTAATTTACTATAGATTACTATATTTAATATCGGGTATTTCTATTGCTTGACGCGACGTGGTTTATAGTAATAATCACATGTTATAAACTAGCCAATAATACATCGGCAAGCATAATTTGTCCAACGCCTTGAATTTTGAAAGTGAGATCGTTTATCCTGTGTTGAGACATTCACGCGCTAGTGCTAATTTTTTAATCTTGAAATATTTAATTCATCTTGCAATATTTTTAACTAATTCTTTCATTTTTAAATACATAATTAATATTTGTTTATGATTCGTTTAGTCTTATTTGACTAAAGCAAGAATTTAGCATTGTTATATTCCACTTTTAATTAACTTACATCTTCAATATTTTTTTAAATATTATCGTGACCTTTTTGGGTAATAATACCCATTTATTGGTGAATATTTGCGTCTCTTATTAATCAAATCCATGTAATTTGAAAAAGGCTTAGTCCAAATTTAGGGAGAACGTAATTATTTTATCGTTCAGTGGTCACGCACACTTTTTACGTATTTTCATTCAAATAGAACAGTATTATTTGGGTTAATTCTCGGAGTAAATTCTATATATTCCTGCAAAGGTGGTAAATTGAATTTTCAGTAGAATTTCTCCGAATTTTCCCTCATAGTATTACTGGTTTTAATATTTAATTAAATTTTCAATTTATTTGTTACATCCAGCATATAATTATTGGCACTTGCCCTGTCTAGTCTCAATCCTGATGTACCGAGGCTATTTTGCATTTATGAGAGGTTAATCTCACATATGTAAATTTATCTGGTTTTTATCATTTATCTTAATTTCTATCTCGTGAGTGATTATATTATCTTTATCTTTAATTGAATTGAGGCGCAATTGCGCTCAGTTTTCGTTTATGTGCCAAGGGCCTAAGTAAAGTCCTAGTACTTACTTATTTTGAGTCATAAGACTCATTGTTAGAGATTGTACCTCTATTTCTCTGTTTATTATCAAATTTAAAGTTTCCTTTTATTTAAATTTACCGAGAGTCACTGAATTGGAACGTGATTCCATTATTTTCTTTTGAATTTTGTATTTCAATCATCATTTTCTTATGAATTTTATATTTTACAATAAAGAAAAAGATATCTTGAGTAACAGTAATTACTTATAATTTTTGCTTGTTGTCTGCTCAACTTAACATTGTAATTTAAGTTTCTGATTATATCTGCTTTTACCAGTGAATTTTCAATTTGTAGATTGCTTCATCATATGTGTAATATTGTCACTGATGTTCACATGATATTTCCTTGAATATTATTTAATTAGCAATATACATTGGTCTAAGACTAGTTTATTTCTCCTTTCATGTTATACAACTGATTTGACTGGCCGAAGACACGTTGCTGTACCAAACAAATCGAAGGGAACTAATACTTCGTGAACCAATAAG
The DNA here is from genome assembly GCA_016904865.1 of Pissodes strobi. NCBI lineage: Eukaryota > Metazoa > Arthropoda > Insecta > Coleoptera > Curculionidae > Pissodes > Pissodes strobi. Next base: position 296,115 of record MU183923.1, read on the forward strand.
TCCTCGATAAACCCAACAGATACTAACTTGGGAACAGGCAGAAACGGTTCCAGTGGAGGTCCCAATACGATCGCATGGTTACAGGATAATTCGACGAAGTTAAGTATCAGTCAGTCAGAAGATAAACATATTGTAAAGATCAACTGTATTTAATTTTTTTAATCTGTCACAATTAATTTTTTTAATCTTTCACATTCATTTTAATTTTAGTTGCTAAGTCAATTTATTCATCAGATAAACTTCATTTCAAATAATTTCATCAATTATATTTGCAATTTAATTATATCGACAAACTCCATTTCAAATCATTCCATCACTCATATTTGTAATTTAATTATATAGAATATATAACTTGTTTTTAATTTATTTCTTTAATTTATCGCAGGAGAGAGGTCTGTGAGACATTGCGAATTATAAGAGCAAATTTCTGATATTTTTATCTTTATAGTTATTTGTATTTAAGTATTCATATTCACTTCGCATTGTCTCTAGGAACTCTGGCGCCAAACAAATTACGGCTAATAAAAGAGACGACCCACCCCCTGAAAAATAAATAAAAACGAGTCTCAAAACGAACATCATTTACTAAAAAAAATTTGAACAACTAGTATTTCATTACAAAATGGTGCACAATGCCATACTTAATTAATTAATTAATATTTCGCTAGCTTTCGCTACAAATTGGCGCTTAACTAACCCAATTTTCGCTACAGTTGACCCAGAGTTGACTAAAGACCTTGATAACCTGGAAAATTAAAGGAAAGTGGCGGACCTATCTCTTTATTATCGGTACTACTACCGAAGGTGTTCGAACGAGCTGGCACTTATGATTCCCCCCAGAGTTGTGCCAAACAGAAACACCCATCAGACAAAAGCTGCTCATCAACATACGATTGTGTTGCGATCACCTAGGTCGTCGCTGCTGCGGGACTCCTTTGTCTGGAGGACTGCCTCTCTCTGGAATGGACTTCCGAATAACGGCTTTCCGAAAATTACAACCTACAGCGCTTCAATTCCAACGTCCACCGTCTTCTCCGCACACGCACTGCTCGTTGAGTGATATAGGATTTTCCTTTTGTGTATGTGCCGAACATAAAAAAGTGCATGAGGATGATCTCACCTCTCCAATGGTGCACAATGTGGCGAGCTTAACAAAAACTGTGTTGCCAGACAAAGGGGTCCAAAAGATAAATAACTGCGATGGTGAAAATAACGTGCGTAGTAAACGAACCCAAAAAACCTTGATGCAGATTGGAAAAAGATTACCCCAGCGATAACGTCATGACAACTGGAAACTTTTTGAATGAAATAGTGAATTAAATTGGGTTAGCCTTATCAGGAGATAATTAAATGCGTGTCAAGTGCAAAAGTTCTGTTTGAATATTGTAGATAAAAACATCTTGTAGTGCATTTTTAGCCGAAGGTTCCAGCTTAGATGAAATAATGAGAGAAAAGATTTTGCTCGGCATATCACAGATTGTCCCGTGAGCGCAAGTATTAGTCAAACAATAAAGATTTAGGGGTACAAATTGTGAAAAATGCCATGAGTTGAAATCGCTATTTGAAACTAAAATCGCTTCTGCATTTTCAAGATAATTCGATTTCAGAAAATAAGCAAGACAAGCGTTTTAAAATAAATGTATGATGCGAATTTTTGTAACTTTGGAGTTTTCGAAAGAAATTATCTATAGGTGAAATGATTACGAGATATTATAAACATCATAGTCTAAAGGAACGTAGACGTGTGAAACCACTAAGATTTGGACATAAATTATTCTGAATATTGCTTTAATTTTTCACTGTGTTGTGGAAAGGAATCATCAGAAAACATATCAACGGATAATTTTGAAGTTTCTATTTTAGATGGTTACAATTGCTTATAATTTCCTTCGATGGGATAGACTTTCCTCAATTCGGGGTTGAACTTCCCCCAGCGGTTTTTTATGCCAACCTAGCGAGTTCTCGGTGTCATTTAGCCGTAAAAAGCCTTATGTCAAGGTAATACGACCACATGGTGGAGACGTAGCTTCGCAGAAAACGCCAGTGTCTACTGATCTACTAGATACAAGTAGGATTTTACTCTTTTCCTTAGTAATAATATTATCGTTATTTATCTTCTTGGTTAATGAATTTATTGTTAAACGACTGTAGGTCGTTAGTTTTCTTTATCGTATATATTACCGTTGTATTTCATTTTGATTAATGAATTTACTGTTTTGATTTCTCTATCGTATATGATATCGCTGTATTTCATTTTAATTAATGAATTTACTGTTCAACGACTGTAGGTCGTTGGCTTTCTTTATCGTATATATTATCGTTGTAGTTAATTTTGATTAATGAACTTACTGTTAAACGACCGTAGTTCGTTTGTTTTCTTTATCGTATATTTCAGTTTGATTAATGAATTTGTTGTTTCCTGCCTGCAGTTGATCTCTTATCGTATATTATGCCTTACTGTTTTAATTTATTGTTATTGGAATTATCGTTGGATAGCTTTAAATCATTTATTATCTTTGTCGGTTATTTTATATTGACTTTACTTATTACCGATATAGTATTACCTTAATTAGTAAATATCTTGATAACGCTTTCATGGTTATCTGATTTACTTGTGTATTACACTTACCTGCCTTAACACTTAGTCTTGTCTGTAATTGGCTGTAAGCCTCATGGCAGTAATTTGTTTCGCATAACTGCTATTTGCTACTTTAAATTTTCGCCTTAACACTGACATCGAACTAAGCTCAATTCATTGAGTAATTCATTGATTTAACATATCTCTAGTAACTGCTTATTGATATATTGATATTATCGCTGCCATAGAATTAATTTAGATTAGTTTGATTAATAAATACTGCTTATTTCTGATACTTTATGGCTAACTGCCATTAGTCTGGATCTCTATAATTCGAGGTCTAGTAAAAACTTTTTCCAGACAGGAATTAGGCAATCTTAAGGATATAGGACCAAGATTAAAATTTAGAAACTTAGTTTAATGTGATTTAATGGTCTGATAATTTGGACGATATGCAACTCTTCTCATTAGTTTATGAGCGGTACCATAAATCCAACTTAATTAATTGGCTTTAAAACGTGTATGTAAGTTTTTCATATTTAAATGGATAATTTAATTACAATCTTGATAAGCTATAACCTAGAGTGTAACTAATTCGTATATCTTCAGTTTTTTCAGCGTTATGATATAGGGTATTTTTCTAAATTGTACAATCCTAATTTCAATGATCAATAATCATATAATAATATCACAAGAGAAAACATTTTGTCGGCAAAATTGTCAAAAGTTTGTTGCTTGGCAATTTCGCGAATGATATTTTTGGTGTCAAAAATGTCATGAGCGAAATTGCCGAAAAGCAACAAACTTGAATAAAACCTTGAGAATAATTTTGCCTACACAGTTTTTTCTCGAGTGGTATTCGTTATGACTATTTCACAAGAAAAACTAGACAATGCACCGTATTAATAAAAGCTTACTAAAAAGACGCTTTAATGACGTTTGTCAAACTCACAATAATAATTATACCAGACACCTTTCTGATGGACCTGTCACAGTTTTGTCGCTAAAAAAACCACTCAATTAACGGGCAGGTAGTAGTTTTGTCAGTAGGAAACGAGCACTTGCTATGACGATTTACCAGTAAAAAACACTCTAGTGAAATAGTCATTGATAAATTACTGTTAAAAAAAAATCAGTGGCGCCTTCACCCAACTGATAACACATAGACCTATAACTTTAAATAACATTAAAAGCGATGAGTGAAGCTGGCATATGAACCGCCTGTTGAGCAAATTGACAAATCGTGTTACATTATTAGCGCCCAACGCTTATTAAGGCAGGTCATACAGTGTATATTAATTGCTCTGAATTATTGTAAAAACTAAGAAAAAATAGAACATTTGAATTCAAATAACAATCAATGGAGAAAACTCTATGAAAATTGTAAACTCATTTGATGCAGATCTAAACTCTAACTTCTTTTAAGTATATGCTAAAGAATTAAGAATGAATGCAGAACACATTCTTGTATGTTGCCAGCATGAAATATTCTGCATGTGTTGACCTCTTTCTTCTTGTTTTTGTAAATATGCTAGTAGTGGGATTGGTATGAGTGTTATAGGTCGCCCAGCCGTTGTTGACCCTCGAAACGCATGCAATTGCATGCGTTTCGAGGGTCAACAACGGCTGGGCGAACTATACTTATAGGTGCATTAATTGCTTTTGCTTGCACGTGTATGTGTATGTATAATATGTTTGTATTTGTAATAAATAAATAAATAAGCAGAAAAATTCTATGATTGTGAAGATTTTTAAATACGAGGGCAGAACCTAGGGAAAATGAACATTTTCTCGCTATAAAGAAAAACAGTTTAAACTAATAAACAACCTGTAGGTTTCAATAATCCATATCTTCCCATCTAATTAATTGAAAACTTTAAATAATATATGTTCTCACACAAGAAAACGATGTTTAAAAGGTATTTTGTATAGAATTTTCAGGATTAAAAATAACTTTTAAGAAATATTATAGGCAGTGACGTATCAAGAAATTGGGCTATCCCCCCTTCCAATAGATGACAAGATATGTTAGAGGGGGAGAAGGGCGACAACTATTTGATTTTTACAAAGATCCTTTAGCCACTATAATAATAAATGAAACAACCAAATTAACACATCAAAATACGAAATAATTCTTCTTGATCTATTTAGTTTTAGTTAATCAAAATCAAAATTTTCTGCTTGTCAGTCTCTCTTGTCCGATTTAAGGGCACAGATAAGGTATTTATTAAGTTTAATTTACTAATGCAACGCCCACACGTGGCAAAAGTAACTGGCATTATTACTACCAAAGGAAGTGAATGATATGTGTATGTTTGGAAAGCCGTAAGATAGCCCATATTTCTGAGAACAGTTTAGGATGGCTACGTTGACATTCATTAAATCAAGGAGTAAAGCTTTGGCTTAATTGTATATTTATGCAATATACGTTTTAACATAATATCCCATTGACAAGTTAATATACGAAGACGGACTTGCGATTAACTATGTACCTATCGATATCTTACCATGTAAGGATATTCCTTGGGAAGTGCTTTTTTTCCTGATATTACACCGATTTTAAATGTGTCCGGCCAATCTGGTCCGAATATTTCTGGATAATAATTTTGACATTCTATAACAAAGTATGTTTTTGAGCATTATTGCAACTACTTAGAAGGATTAAACTTACTTTCTTGACTAATACGCTCACGAAGACGTTCTTTAAGTAAAGCATTGCAACAAACCAAAGCATTAAAATTTTCTTCGGATCCAGGATTGCAGAAGATTGGACTTATGCCGTTGTCAATTAATTCCAATGCAGGGTCGCAGTTATTTAGTGTAACACAATTCCCAGCTGTGCCATTTTTATGAACACATGAATCTCCTAAAAGCAAAAGCCGAAAAATGCATTCGGGATACTAAATTTGCTCACAGTTTTTTTTAACATTTTGTAACGTATGACATTAGTCGACAATATAGATAATTAAAGAGTTCTCTTATAAGTATATTTAATGAGGAAGTTTTAAAAATTTTAATTTACAATATTATTGAGTTTTATCGTTATTATTCACCCACAGTTTTTTTTTTCTATTGGATGAGTGCTTTCTAAATACTAATTTGCTTGTAAATAGAAAAACATTTTCTTGTTTTGAAAAAGATGTCAGCACAAGTTAGCTTCTTTAAATAATCAAACATGCCCTCTTATGTGTCTCTGTAGAGCTATGCAATGCTTTAGACACGTCAACACGAGCAATTTTTTTTTAATAATTAAACGTATTCTCTCTCGTGTGTCTGTAGAACTACGCAATGCTTTAAACACTTTCAGTCATATACTTTGACAAAGTGTTATATGAAAAAAGTGTTGAAGTAGAGCATATAAAATGGTCATGTAATGTAAAAATGTAACAATAATCGGATCTATTTTGTTTCCAGTTTGGTATGAAAATACAACCGTAAACGCATTAACTATTTAAAACTGTCCTTATATTTCAATAAACCTTCATTTATATTCTAAAATAAAATGAATTAATTTAACGGTTATGTGTAGGATAAAAAAATTGAAAATAATATTAATCAAATTTCAACATCAAATTTACTAAGAAAATAAGACACGTCCCAAGAGATAAAATGGAGAATATCGTGTTATTTCACTAGCTGTCCAAGAAGATGGGCATAAATCCATTAGAGGCATTTCAGGAGAATTACGACAAATACAAGCTCCATATTTAGTCTAATTCATTTTTACTTTGTATGTGGTTGTAGAAAATTATGCATGTTTTATTTTTTTTATAAATTCTTGATTGTCTATGAATCCAAATTTTACTGTCTCAAAATGAATTTCTGAGGATAAAATATGAGGATCTAGCCCAATTTATCTTGCTCACTTATACTTCACATTAAACGTTAGAAATTATAGGAATGAGAATTTTCAAAATCGTTGGATCGGCAGAGGAAATGATGCGCCTGTAATCTGGTCACCCCGCTCACCAAATTTAATGCCTATGGACTATGGATTATTTTTTACGGGGAACCGGGGAACCCTTAAAGATACGGTATACTCTAAACTCTAGAACTATAAACACTAAAGCAGAAGTGTGGGTACGAATATGCAGAGATAATGGAAAGGGTGCCATTCAACTTTCTCCGTATTGATATTTGTGGATATGAAAACGGACTTCCTAAGAGTTGTATGGAACCATTTATAATACAAGTTTGCTGTTTGGGTTTGTTATTGACCTATGTGTGTTATTCCTATTGTATTTTGCCAGGTCATTTTTACCATTGTTAGCTCGTTGTTATATAGGGGAGGCTGGGGCAACTTCGACAGGTCAGGCGGGTCAAGTTCGTCAGCACGCTTCACTAGAAATCGGTTGGAACCGAAATTCAGGAACTTACTTGACGATTCATCGTAAGTAATCCTTAGGTCGCGAGAAGGTGGCTACGCAATTTGTCATGCTAAACGCAATTATCGAGTGTTTTAAATTTCTGATTGGCTATCACTTTAATATAACATTCGTTCGGTTGAAGCGTTGTATTTCACGCGCTAATTTTAAGAGAATGACTTTGATCCATCTTTTTTATAATTAGACGATAATAGACGGCAAGTAAAGTTCCTGTTTAATGGTATTAAATATTTTACTAGAATCGGCTTTGGTGGGGCAACTTCGCCAAACGTTATTTCGACACTGTCGAACTTATCCCTTCATGGATAAGGTTTTAATTTTTTTCTGTTTCCAGGATGTAAAAAATGGTTAGAGATTATATGATGAAGCTAAAACAAAGTTACACAATACAAATCTAAGTGGTAATGCCTTTTGGGGAAACACCCCAACATGTGTATTAACTTATCGTTTTTCACCGTATAGTTTGGTGACAACACACTGTATGTTCGTAATATGACTGAGCCATAATTAAAACCCAAATAAATTTATTTCGCCCCAGGTAAACAGCAATTTGTGCATTTAAAGCATATCTAGTAGTTCATAGTTACTTCTTAGTCCGAACCTGTATGGCCGATTCCATTATCGCTGGAAATAATAGCTAGTTGTCACTCTCTGCCGGAGAAAACGTTTTTAAACGTTTAGATTTAATATATATTTGTAAACAACAATATGTCAAATAAATAAAGAGCATTTTTCATCTCCCTCAAATGCGATAATGGAATCGCCCACGCCCGTTTCCGTTTTTCTCACCACTTCTCTAGTTAAGTTAGATTTAGATTTTACTGATTTTAGTGCCTTACAAGCATTTAACGTTGAAGCATCGGCCTGTGTCGCTGCGTTGCTTGAGTTTGGCGCTAAGAACATCAGCCTCTGTCGCTGCTCTGTTTTACGTCAAGATATCGGGCCATTTTCTCATTTGTTTGCACAGATATTTACAAAATATCTCGGGTACTCTGATACCCTTTTCCAAACTTGGATTTAGGGACTTTTCACGTGGTTTTTTAAGACAGAAACACGGTAGTGTCTCTCCTGTTGATGAAAATTTAAGAAGGTAAAATGGCGTTTGGAGGATTGTAGTTAGATAAATCTGTTCCTGTACTAAAGATTTTGGCCTGGTGAAATTAAATTGAGAGAAATGCAGAAAAAGCAAAGTAACAAGGTATTTTGTGTGAACGGAAAAGTAATTAGTTAAACTAAAAGAAAGTTGATTAAATTCAGTTAAAAAAGAAGTTTATGTTAAATTCAAATGATCAAGAATTTTGTTAGATATTAATGTATTTACTAATAGTTAACCTAATGTAAAGTAGGTATTTAGTTAGAAATCATTTTATTTATTGATCATATTTAATGCAAATTAAATCATGCCTTATTAAAATACCTAATGCCTAAAATACATGTTTCAATTCACACCCTATGAATACAATCCAACCAACTTATGTTAATACAGTTCGCTAATTAAAGTGGTAAATTACATAGTTAATTATCATCCCCTCCTTAGTGGTAATAAATGACTTAAAATTAATTGTTTATACTGACCCGAGTACTGACCAATGCCAAAGAATATGGCGTCCAAGTAATACAGGTCGCTATTGTTTACAGAAATAAGTTCCAATAAGCAAACAAAGGGGCAATGCAAACCCATCAAATGTTTTAATAATAATAATAATAATTAATAATAATA